>JAJPUD010030566.1:502-11911 GCA_023553655.1 Myrmecobius fasciatus | reverse complement strand
TTTGTAGCTGGCCAATTGAATTTCTTGATTCAATGCATTCTTTTTCCCTTTTGCCAGTTTTATTTTTCAGTGAATTGTTGTCTTTTTCCAATTCACCAATTTTGTTTTTCAGTGAATTGTTGTCTTTTTCCAATTCACCAAGTTTGTTTTTCAGTTCACCATTTTTATTTTCCAGTGAATTGGTGATTTTTTCCAATTCACCAATTTTGTTTTTCAGTGAACTGTTTTCTTTTTCCAATTCACCAGTCCTATTTTCCAGTTTTTGATATTTGTGTTGCCCTGATTTCAATTTATTTCCCCATTCTTCTTCTAGCTCTCTTTTGAGATTCTTAATGCAATCATCCAGGTAAGCCTTCTGAAAGGGAGATCAACTTACGTCTGCCTTTGTGGCTTCATCTGGGATTGTTTTCATAATGTCAGGATCTGGGGACTGTTCTATTTGTTCTCCGTAAAAGCTTTCTATGGTGAGAGCTCTCTTCTGCTTCTTGCTCATGATTTAAAGTTGGGATATTGGTCAAAAGCAGAAAAAACTGCAACAATTTGTATTTGCCCTGGGGCAGTTTTTTGAGTTGACTTCCGGTGTGAGGCTGGTGGGGCTAGATTCGCACTAGGACCACGTTTTCAGCTGTTCTCGATCCACCCTTTTCCAAAGGCAGATCTGCCAAAGCACCTGCCCGCAAGCAGAGCAAAGTGGCCGAGGCGTCTCCCAGGGGCTTCCTGGGTGCCTTAAATCCGCCCCTCTATCGCACCCCTGACTTCTGCCCCGGCTGGAGTCTGATCGAGACCAGCTGCCGATTTCCCCTGAGGCAAACCTTCTCTGGAGTTCTTTCAAGGTAGATCTTTGATGGAAGTGTGTTGTAGTCCAAATGCTTGGCAGGGTCCTCACTCAGAATCCAGTTGGAAAGCTTACTTTGTCTGGGTTTGAGGGAATGTCCCGGGAGTTCACAGAGAAAGCTGTCTGCAGTTCGCCATCTTGGCTCTGCCCCAAGTTGTTTCTTTTTAATTTTTTTTCTAACACATTATACTGAACCTGGTAATTTTTTTTCTTTTATTTGGAGGAGGGAGGGGTTAATAATATTTTCTTTTCCCAAATAAATGCAAGGATAGATTTCAACATTTGCTTTTGTAAACACTTCTGTCCCAGGTTTTTCTCCCTCTTATCCTTCCTTCCCAAAACAACAAGAAATCTGGTATAGGTTAAATGTGTGCAATTATTCTAAATATATTTCCATATTCATCATGATGTGTGAAAAATATCAGTTAAAAATAAAAATTAAAAAAAATTAAATTTAATACCCCTCTGGAAATAGTTACAAATTGCTCTCCAGAATAGTTGGACCATTTCACAACTTCACCAACTATACTTTAGTTTCCACTTTTCTTACATTCCACCCAACATTCATCATTATCTTTTTATTGTAGCCAATCTGAGAGATGTCAGGTGGTAACTCAGAGCTGTCTTGATTTATGTTTCTCTAATCAATTGTGATTTAGAGCATTTTTTTTTCAAATGAGTATAGATGACTTTAATTTCATCTTGTGGAAATTGTTCATTTCCCTTAACCATGTATCAATAATTCGGGAATGACTTGTATTCTTATAAATATAAGTTGAATATATATATATGCATATATATGTTGAGTATATATATGTATATATATGCATATTAGAAATGTTATCTTTAACAGAATCATTGGTTGTAAATTTTTTTCTTTCCTAGTTTTCTCTTTCCTTTCCTGTTTGGGAAAAAATTTTTAAATTAATGTAATCCAAATTATGCACTTTGCATTTTAGAATGTTCTCTATTTCTTCTTTGATCATGAATGTCTCCCTTCTTCACCGATCTAAGAGGTGGACTATCCTTTTTCTAATTTACTTATAGCATCACCAATTATATCTAAATTATGAACCAATTTTGACCTTATCTTGAAATAGAATGTTAGATATAGATAAATGCTTCCTTTTTGCCATACTATTTTTCAGTTTTTCCAGTTATTTTTATCAAACAGTGAGTTCTTATCCCTGAAGTTAGAGATTTGGGGTTTATCAAACATTAGATTAGTATAGTCACAAGTTATTTAACTTGATAACCTAACCTATCTACTGCTCCACCATTTTATTTCTTAGCAAGTATCAAATGGTTTGAAGACCACTGCTTTATAATATAGTTTTAGGTTTGGTACAACTAGGCCACTTTCCTTTGCATTTTTTTCCTTAATTCCCTTGAGATTCTTGATCTTTGGTTCTTCCAGATAAAATTTGTATTATTTTCCCTAGCTCTTTAATTTCTTGGATTTTTGATTAGTATGGTACCTAATAAGTAGATTAATTTAGGTAGAATTGTCATTTTTTTATTATAGTAACTCAATCAAATATATGTTTAATATTAATAGTACTTCGTTACGTTTGTTACCATTTAGCAAGAAGTAGTTTCCTTCCTTATTCCTTTTAATTATATCTATTTTTGCTTGATCTGATATCAGGATCATTATTCCTTGTCTTTTTATTTAAACTTCATCTGAAATATTATACATTCTATTTCAGCATTTTAATTTTAGTCTGTGGATATCTCTTTGGTTCAAATGCGTTTCTTGTAAAGAGCATTTTGTAGTATTCTGGATTTCAATTGACTATTTTATCCGCTTTCATTTTATAGGAGTGTTCATCCTATTCACATCCACAGATAAGATTACCTTTTATTTCCTACCATGCTGCTTTTGTCATGTTATATTTTTTCTCTCCTTTCACCTTTTCTTTCCATATAAATGTTTTGCTTTTGATCACCACCTCCCTTAATCTGCCCTCCCCTTTTTCTGCCTTTCCCCTTCTAATCCCTTTCCCCTTATACTTCTGCCCTCCCTTGTATTAGCCTTACTCTTTCCTTTCCCCATTCCCCTCCTAATTTATAGTATGAGATGGATTTCTATACCAAAGTATCTCTCTCTCTGTCTCTCTCTCTGTCTCTCTCTCTGTCTCTCTCTCTCTCTCTGTCTCTGTCTCTCTGCATATATATATTTATACATATATATTATATATACGCTTATTCCCTCCTTGAACCAAATATGATGACATTAAAGTCAAACAATGCTCACTTCCCCTCCCTTTTTTTGTCTCATCTGTAATAGGTCTTTTGTGCCTCTTCATGTGACATAATTTACCCCACTTTATGTTCCCTTTCGTCTTCTCATGGTACAATCCCCTTTCCAACCCTAATTTCTTTTTTATATCATCACTTGAAGATCAATTTATACTTACACCCCTAAGTATACACTTTCCTAACTGCCCTGAAAAATACAGTTCTCAAGAGTTAAATGCATCATCTTCTCATGTAGGAATATAAACATTTTAAACTTTGGAAAACATTTTTTCTTCCACTTACCTTTTTATGCTTTTCTTGAGTCTTTTATTTGGAAATCAAAATTTCTGTTCAGCTCTGGTCTTTTCATAAGAAATGATTGAAAATAAACTATTATGGATTCAATTTATACTGGTGGTGTGATTTCCTACTTCCCCTTGAGAGTTATTGAATTATTACTTTTAACCATATTTACTGTATTCCTTATTTGTTGGGAAGAGATGTCTATTTTCCAAGTTTTGACACTTCTCATCATCCCTTCAATTTTACAGTCACTGTTCTAGGATACTTGAGAAGATGGGTAAGGCAAAAAAAATTCTTGTTTATGGACATCAAAGACTATTTTCTGGATAAAAAGAGAAAGTGAGCTATCTTTGCTGCTAAAGCTCAGGAGTACAAATATTTAAATTCTAGTCTTCCTCTCCTCCAACTCATCCTCAATGGTGCTGCCACCAACATGCAAGATTTTTATTTTTTCTTTAGTAGTGCAAACTTCTCAAGAATTACTCCTCCATTCTCCACTAGCTGATTTGGAACCACAGGCAGATTGTGCTTCAAAATTAGCTGCACAGAATGAATTGGATGTAGCTCTTAATAGCTCAGGAGAACTGATTGTTAAATGTACAGTACATTGAGGAAAAAAGAAAAAGAGATAAAAGGAAAGTTACAGGATAACTGTTATATATTTAAAAGTAATAGCAGGTCATATATAATAGTTCTAAAGTTTCATGTGCAATTCTTCTATTCTGCTATGTTATAGAAATGCTTATTTTATATTTTAAGTTTAGGAATAAAGCAAATATATATTTAAAAAGATAGTGTGAATTTAACTTGAAAATAGACAAATACTATATATTAGTAAATAGGTATAATAAAACAAATTTCTTTAATATTTTGTATCATGTTCTAATTGCTTAACTTTCTTTTCATAATTTTCTTGAATTCCTTTTATTTTTTCCCTAAATTTGCTCATTCTCTCTTATTTAATTTTTGAATTTCTTTTAAAGTTATTCCAAGATTTACTTGGGGCTAATGACCATTTAAAATTACTTTAAGTATAGAGGTAACATTTTTGACCTCATTATTTTTCTCTGACTATAAACCAAATCTTTTATATCAAAGTAGCTCTCAATGATTGTGTTCTTTCTCTTTTGCTTAATTATTTTTATTTTTATTTCTTTATTTTATTTGAGCAGTTTATCATCATCATCATCATCATCATCAGGTTTTAATCTTTAGTTGTGGGCAACATTGACCTAAGCTTCAGGTGCTTCTGTTTGTTTTCTTCATCTGTTCAGGAATTCAACCTCAGGACCTCCTCCCTTCCTTCTCTAATCCTCAGCCATGTTGATCTGAAAATGTGCTTGCTCACTAGTACAGAACTCACTGGGCATGTGGTCACTGTTCATCTATAGTCAAAGCCCAGATTCAAGTATAGTCAGCACTATTCAGTCCTTGCTCCAGAAACAGCAGGAGGTTCTTCATTCTTCCCTCACTCAGTGTCTGCTGTTCTCTTTCTTTCTTCATTTCCTTCTTTCTTTCTCTTATAAATTAATTAATTTAAAATTTAAATAAAAAAAATAAAAGGAACAAAAGAGCCTTGCCTTGTATGCAACAGAATATGAGAAAATTTAAAATATAGAGCAATATATTTATAGTTTAAGAAATACTATATAATTAAAACCACATTGTGTTCAAACTTTGCTGCTTTGTAGAACTTCTTTTGTTCTCAGCTGTGCAGTATGTATTTTATTCTCATTTCCCGCTTACCTTCCTCACCCCAAAGAAGGCTATAATTATGCATGGATATATATTATATGTATATAAAATATATAATGTCTGTATATATATATATATATGTATATGTGTACATACACATATATGTATATATATACATATACACACCTACATATACTTAGAAATCTATGATAATACACATATACATTTGTATACATTTATGTAAAACCATGCTATGTTTGTTTGTTTGTCCTCTGTTTATCATAAGATAGTATCTTTATTCATAAATCTAAGTATTTCCATATTTTTTAAATCTATCAACTCATCTTTTCCTACACCACAGCAATATCCTGCTCTTATATTGTCTAATTGTTGTAAATAGTGTAAAAGAAAATTGATTGATGTGGCTGGCATATAGTGTAGTTTTCCTATTTTTCTTTCTTATTTACATCTAATATTAACTGTGTAAAATCACGGTTACCTGATTTTTTAATCTAATTAATTCTACTCCTGTTCCTTAATATTATAGTTGTGCATTCCTCTGTTTTACTTCTACACACTACTTTGCCTTTCTTTTATTTAACATGGCCCTATTCCAAGGATTCCCTGCTTATTCTCTCCTTCTCCCTGTTAGCTCATTCCTCTTAATCTACACATGCTTCTATACCTCCTTATCGTATTTACTCACTCTCCTATTTCTTTTTTTTTTAATTTGAGATGACTTTTATTCTCTGCTAAGTATATATTTTCTATTCTCTTTAATCCAGATTTGATATGGATAGGGTTCCCTCTAAAAGACCCTTCCTTTATTTTTTCTCTCCCTCTCTCTCTCCTTCCTGTCTTATTTCTTTTGAATTTAGAAGACTTTTATACACACATACATATATGTGTATGCACACACACACATGCACGCGCGCGCACACACACACACACACACACACACACAAGTTCCTTTTTTAACCCATTCCCAATGTGAATTGATTTCCAGAAATAGCAACACTCCTTCCCTGTCTAATTCTTCTGTTTCCTCTCAGTTTTGCTTTTTAATCATACTTTATTCTACTCCAATATTTCTTTCAAATTAACCAGTTAATAACCACAATCTTAGACAAAGAGTTTATATTTTCATTTATAAAACATAAACTACTTATACTGATTAAGTCCCTTGAAATTAGTCTTTCATATTTACTTTATATTTTTCTTGGATCTCATATTTTCCCTATTTTTTATTTCTTTATTTTTTACTATTAATTTTCTATTAATTACAGGTCTTTTTGCTACAAAATATTGAAAGTCTGGTGATCATTGAATGTCTATTTTTTATTAAGGATTATACTTAATTTTTCTGGCTATAATATTTTTTACTACAATTCCATTCTTTTCCCTTTCAACATATAGTGTTTTAAGCCTGTAATCTTTTTTTTTTTTTCTGAGGCAACTGGGGAGAAGTGGCCTGCCCTGGGTCACATATCTAGGAAGGATTAAGAGTCTGAGGCCAGATTTTAACTCAGGTACTCCTGATTTCAGGGCTTGTGCTCTATCCACTGCACCACCTAGCTGAGTCTGATGGCAATGTTATGCATTGTAATGCATATGTAATGCAGCTAATGTTATGTCTTGTATGATTCCAGTTGTGCTCTGCCATATTTAAATTGTTTTTTTTTCCTTTGTTGCTGTAATATATATATATATATTTTTTTTTACCTAGGGGTTTCAGCAATTGCCTATGATGTTCCATTAGGTTTTCCTTGTAGAATCTTTTTTTGGTGATGATCAGTATTTTTGTATTTTCCAATATTTCAAAAGAATTTATTTTAATTATTTCTTGGAGGATGGGAGGATTGTGACAAGATGGTAGAGTAAGTCAGAAAATGTTAGCCTTTCCAGATTTTCCCCACAACAAAACAAATTTGTTTATTAGGGCAAACATATACTGGTAAACAAATATACTTGAGGCAGAACATTGGTCCTCCTGAGACAACCTGTGGTATGAAGTGTAAATCCATCCAGGCTAGCTCCACATAAACCAGGGAACCCTGGGTCTAGTTGTGATCAGAGAGCCTCTGCCCAAACTATAGGAAGTTTCATCCCCTGGACAGCAAAGGGACTTGGAGATCTGAGGCTGGGAGACTGAGAAAGACTTGACTGATTACAAAACCCAAGCTCAGTTGTGCTGCTGAGATGAAGCCCTGATTGAGAAGTTAGTACACTTGGTGAGTGCAGAAGCAGTGGGAAAAGAACACTGATGGCTGTAAACGCCTATAGAAGGAGTGCTTTTATTTTGGGTTCCAAAAGATTAAGTGAAGCTAGAGGCACCATCCCCATTATAATCTGGGATTAGAGGTGTTTAGAAAAATAGTTCTCATTAAAAAAATATACAGGCAAAGAAGAAAGAACCAAAATATAGAAACTTAATAGGGAATAAGCAAGACCAAAATTCATCTTCAAAGTGGGGCTACCCCCAAAGCATCCAAAGAGTAATGGTAAGTGACTACCTGCTCTGAAAGAATTTACATAAGGACTTTAAAAAGTCTTCAAAAATCAGATGAAAGAGATTAATGAAAAATTAAGGAAAAATATCCAAGAGAAACAAGAAGATTATGAGGGGAAATGACCAAATATAAAAGGTGATACAGCCTTGAAGAAAAAAACAATTCTTTGAAAATTAGAATTGGGCAAGAGGAAGTCAGTGAAACTATGAGATGATGAAGTAACAAAACAAAATATGAAAAAAAAAATAAAAGTAGAACAGAATGTGAAACATTTGATTAGAAAAACAATAGCTCCGGAGAACAGATCAAGGAGAGAAAATATAAAAATAATTGAATTACATAAAAGCTGTAATACATGACACAATATTGAAAGAAATGATAATAATAACAAAAATGTCATGGAGTGATAGAATACAACAGGAAAGTAGAAATAGAAAAAAAATCCACTAATCACCAGTTTAAAGAGATTTTATATGGAAACCATATAGGGATGTTTACACCAAATTTTGAAAGCCTCAAATCAAAGAGAAAATTTTGCAAAAACCAAAAATAAATAAAAAAAAACATCAAATATGCTAGATTTACAATTAGAATTACAAAAGATTTATCTGCAGCTATAGTAAAAAACATAGGTCTTGAAATGATATATATCAGCAATAAAGATATAGATTGTGGCCAATAATACAATATCTAGTAAAACTAAGTATAATATTGAATGGAAAAATTGACATTCAACAAAAATTCATTTTTTCAGGACTCTGTCTCAACCAAACTTGAACTTAATAGAAAATTTAAATTATAAGAGACCACATAAAAGATTAAATTTCTAGAGAATCAATGTGGACAAATCATTTAATTTTTTTGCATGGAAATGTATTGCACATATCATGTTCAAAATTGACATCAGTGATTGGTTAGCTCAAAAGAAAGATTGGAGCAGTGTTGCATAAGATCTTGTTCTAAAAACAAAATGATATATATCAAAGTAAAAATAGGAATTTTATTATATGAAGGAGATACAGAGGAAGAATAAACATAAAGGTTTTAAAGAGGGGAAGTGGACTTGTAGTTCTGAAAACTTATATTGTGGAATGGATTAAATGAAGAACACTACATGCATACATACACATATACATTTTATATATATGTGTGTGTGTGTATATACACATATACATATATGAATATACATACAGAGGAAGAGACAGAGAGACAGATGCACATATATACACACTCCAAAATATATAAAAATAAGGGAAGGAAAGAATAGAGTAAAATTCTAGAGAGTTAAATTTTTGTAGAGTTACAGCATTTGGAAAGGAGCAAAGAATGAATGAAAGATGGCATAGAATAAGTTGAGACTCAGAAGGTTGCTAAGATTAATGGAAGTGGAATAAGTTCTGTAGAATAGTGGTAATGGGATAAAGAGAAAAGGAAAGGCTGGGACGAGAAGATAAGGGAGGGATTCATTGGTGGGGGAAGTTAAGAAATAGCAAGGCAAATGAAAAGAAGAATTAAAGAAAAATAGCAGGGATAAGAAATAAGAAATATGCACAAATGTTATAATTAAAATAAGGAGTAGAATTTATGAGAAATTTATTACAAATAGACATTCATTAGAAATAGGGCTAGTAATCATTGACATCAAAGTTAAAATTAAAGATGCAAAAAAATCTACATTATATGTAAGGCATATTAGTATTTATATACATGTTTATGTATGTATAAATAAATCTGCATCTATTTGTGTATATGTATTCAAATAGGTGTATGATGTGTGTATATAGATATGTATATGTGCATCAGTGTGTGACTGGGTATAAACATATATATATATGTAATTATGGATGTATGCACATGTATAAGTGTATATATATATATATACATATATATATATATATACAAATGCATATATATAATGTATACACATATATATTTATACAACTTATATCTATATCTGTAGATATGTAGATAAAGATATTCACATATAAATATAGTCAGCTTGGGGGAGGTAAGAGGGGATGATAGGAAAAAAGAATAAAGTAAAAAATACACGGCAGGGATCAAAAGAATAACTTACAAGGAAACAAAGAAAATATAGACATCATTAATATAATCTCTTCCCTTTTTATATATGCTTTCTTGAAAGAGAAATTTATTGCAGATTTTGAATCTTTCCTGATTTTCTGTAGGGCACATGTCAACTTTGTGGGTTTTTTTTCTTTTTCTTTTTTGCTTTTTTTCCCTTCTCATTTTGTATTTATTTTAAAATAAATAAATACAAAATACTTAAAAATAAAACCAATTTCTAAGCTATTGTCAAAAAATTTGAACATTGTAGTGGACTGCAAATGCAGTGTTATTCTTAAAAAAAACCTCATATGATGTAAATCTATCTTAAGCAAAGTATACATTTCATGAATAAAGAGGTGACAATCCTTAGTAACTTGCTTTGGTCAAACCATATATGGAATATTGTGGTTCATTCAGTGCATCACAATTTAAGGAAGACAGTTATAATCCAGGCAGGATACAGGAGAAAAATGAACACATAATATGAAGATTAAAGGATCTAGAGATGCTTAGCTTTGATAAGAGAATGAATGTGTATTGCAAAATGGCCTTATACATATCTGTTTGCATGATATCTCCCTCATCATACTGAAAATAGAGCCACACACACACACACATAACTGTGTATGTAAGTTTGTGTGTATAAACATATATATATATATATGTACCTAGCCAATGAAAGAATCTGCTTTGCTTGATTGTATGTTATTATATGTACAATATAATATTTTAAGGAATATTTTTCACTCATTGGGGTGAGGAGTGAGAGGAAGAAAAATGGAAAATAGAAATAGGAATAATAATAATTCCTTCATTATTATTGTCTTGTTTATCATAGCTTTTAGGTAATCTTATTATTCTTGTTTTCTCTTGATCTGCTCTTTTTTTTATTAAAGCTTTTTATTTGTATAACATATGTATGGGTAGTTCCCCAGGATTGATCTTTACAAAGCTTTCCACAAATTTTAAACCCAGTCCCCTCCCCTCTCCTAGATGGCAGGAAGTCCACTACATGTTAATAATGTTGAAATACGTGACAAGTTGTGCAAGAAAAATCCTATCTACAAGAAAAAAAAAAAAGAAAATCAGAGAAAAAAAAAAAAATGAAAGCGAACATAAATAGAGAGCATAAAAATGTTATGTTGTGGTCCATATTTCACAACCCTCGCTCTGGGTGTATATGGTCTTCTTCAGTGAACAATTGGAACTGGTTTGAGACAATTCTTTGTTGCAGAGAGCCATGTCCATCAGAATTGATCATCATGTAATACTGTTGTTGCTGTGTATAATGATCTCCTGGTTCTGCTCGTTTCACTCAGCATAAGTTCATGCAAGTCCCTCCAGGCCTCTTTGAAATCGTCCTGCTGGTCATTTCTTAAAGAGCAATAATATTCCATAACATTCATATACCATAATGTATTCAGCCACTCTCCAAATGATGGGCATCCATTCAGTTTCCAGTTTCTAGACACTACAAAAAAGGGCTCCCACAAACATTCTTGAACATGTGGGTCCCTTTCCCTCCTCTAAGATCTCTTTGGGATATAAGCCCAATAGAAACACTGATGGGTCAAAGGATATGCACAGTTTGACAACTTTTTGAGCATAGCTCCAAATTGGTCTCCAGAATGGTTGGATCTGTTCACAGTTCCACCAACAATGTATTAGTGTCCCAGTTTTCCCACATCCCCTCCAACATTCATCGTTGTTTTTCCTGTCATTTTAGCCAATCTGACAGGTGTGTAGTGGTACCTC
>JAJPUD010030565.1:0-13100 GCA_023553655.1 Myrmecobius fasciatus | reverse complement strand
GAGTGCCCTGCAAAAGCAACTAATTGGGTTCATGTGATAATAGACAGATGGACTCTAGGAGACTGGATGGCTTCCACAAAAATAAGGGAGAGTTTAGGGGGAAAGATTTGGACATGGTGAGTTGAAGATGTCTTTGGGACATCCAATTTGAAGTGTCCAGTAGGTGATGGAAGACAAGCTCAGGGAAGAGACTGGCATTGGATGGAGAGACCTGTGAGTCATCTGCCTGGAGCTGATGAAGTTGGGAAGAAAAAATGTAGAGAGGGGGGCTCCAGAAAGAACACTGAGGGTATCCACAATGCGGGCACAATATGGATATGGATGGTGAGCTTTAGAAGAGATGAAGAGGGGTCAAATAGGTGGGAGAACCAGGAGAGAGCAGTGTCAAAAAACCCCAGTTGGAGGGAACAATTGGAAGAGTAATGCTCAATGACAAATGCAGCAGGTAGGTCAAGAAGGATTAGAGCCCAGAAAAGACCATCAGAAACTGTCGATAATTCTGGTTGAGAACTTTTGTTTCAGTTGAGGGAGGAGGTTGGAAGTCAGATGTCTGAGAGTTGAGGGGAAAGAGAAAAGACAGCAAGTGTGGAAGAACTGTACAAAGAGTCTGTCTGAGAAAAGCCACTATAGCTTGGAGAGATGGTAGGATGGGGTGAAGATGTTTTAGAGAGAGACTTGAGAATGTTTGAAGGCAGCAAGGAAAGAATCAGTCAGTAGGAAAAGGCTGCACATTTCAGAAAGAGAGGAAGAAATAAAATGAAGTCTCCCTTTTGAGAGAGGTTGAAGGGACGTGTGAAGTCCAGGGGTGGTACCTGGGAAGTACCAGCAGGCATGGTACAATCCTATGGAAAGATAGGAGAATAACATGGAGAGAACCTCCCTCTGCAAGATCCTGCTGCTCAGTGGTCCCCTCCTCCCATTGATGAATTCCTCCCAGAACCTCCATTTTGGGCAAATGTCCAGGCCAGCTGTGTTCACTGCTTCACTCATCCAGCTCCACTCCCAACTTTCAGAACTTTGACACCATCTATTCCACTCCCATTCTCAGCTCCCTTTGATTTGCTGTTTTCTCTCAAAATTAGAATGGAAGCTCCTCGAATGCAGGGAATACAGCTATCCTTTCCACTGCCACAGCACCCCGGGATCTGGAAAATCCACATAAAATTGTTTCAGCTCTCCCAGAGAGGTCTCAATTATGATATTAAAAGATAAAATGTTGATATACAATGTCATACATATATTTTGTGCTTTCTAAATTTTTTCTGTCATCTGCTGGCTTTTACATATCATCTGTGGCTCCTATAAAACTAAAAAAATCCCATTTCATTTCTTATGCCAACCTGCAATGTTGATATAGTAATTGGGAAAGTCACAAGGTAGGGAAAACTAACTGTATTTTTCTTTTTGCTTGTATTTTTATTTCTAGTACTTAGCACAGGGCCTGGCACATTGCTTCAATTAATTGCCTAATTAATGTTTGTTGATGTTACTTTCCTAACGTTTCTACTAAGTTTTGTTCTTTTCATCAGAAATACTTGAGATTTTATCCTAGAGCTGTCAATTTGTGACCAGTGGCCTCAACCCTACAAAATTCCCAAGTGATGCCTGAACTGGATAAAATTTTATTGGAAAACAGTTTACAAAATAATAATAATACAATGTAGATAATGTGGATTTGTGTAACTTGGTAGGGATCCCATTCTATTTAAATTTGACAGCACCATCTATTCCACTAATGGTTCCTTTCTTTTTTTTTTTTTTTTGCTGAGGCAATTGGGATTAAGTGACTTGCCCAGGGTCACACAGCTAGGACGTGTTAAGTGTCTGAGACCAGATTTGAACTCAGGTCCTCCTGACTTCAGGGCTGGTGCTCTATCCACTGCGCCACCTAGCTGCCCCATCCTTTCTTTTTTTTAAAAATATAATTTATGACAATACTACCCAAATTAACTTACTTATTCAGTGCCATACCCATCAAGCTCCCAAGAAATTATTTTACAGATCTAGAAAAAATAGTAGCAAAGTTCATCTGGAAGAACAAAAGGTCAAGGATTTCAAGGGAATTGATGAAAAAAAAAAATGCTGATGAAGATGGCTTAGCTGTGCCAGATCTAAAAGTACATTATAAAGCAGTGGTCATCAAAGCCATTTGGTACTGGCTAAGAAATAGAGTAGTCAATCAGTGGAATAGGATAGGATGACAGGACAAAATAGGCAATAACTATAGCAAGCTAGTGTTTTGACAAACCCAAAGACCCCAGCTTTTGGGATAAGAACTCACTATTTGACAAAAACTGCTGGGAAAATTGGAAACTAGTATGGAAGAAATTAGGCCTTGACCCACACCTAACACCGTATACCAAGATAAGCTCTAAATGGGTTCATGATTTAGACATAAAGAGTGATATTATAAGCAAATTAGAGGAACATAGGATAGTTTACCTCTCAGACCTGTGGAGAAGGAAGGAATTTGTGTCCAAAGAAGAACTGGAACTCTTAACTGAACACCAGATAAATAATTTTGATTATATTAATTTAAAAAAGTTTTTGTACAAACAAAACAAATGCAGACAAGATTAGGAGGGAAGCAATAAACTGGGAAATCACCTTTACATTTAAGGGTTCTTATAAAGGCCTCATTTCTAAAATAAAATATAGATATATAATTTATTTATTTTTAACACACATTGCTTTATAAATCACGTTGGGAGAGAAAAATCAGAGCAAAAGGGAAAAACCATGGGAGAGATTAAAAAAAAAAAAAAACAGAAAAAAAAAGTGAATATAGCATGTGTTGATTTATATTCAGTCTCCTTAGATTTTTTTCTGGATGCAGATGGCATTTTCTGTCCAGAGTCTATTGGGATTGCTTTGGATCACTGAACCATTGAGAAGAACCAAGTCTTTCATAGTCAACCATCGCACATTCTTGCTGTTACTGTGTACCATGTTTTCCTAGTTCTCCTTGTTTTGTTCAGCATCTGTTCATGGAAATCTTTCCAGGCCTTTCTAAAATCAGCTTGTTCGTTATTTATTTATTTATTTTTGCTGAGGCAATTGGGGTTAAGTGACTTGCCCAGGGTCACACAGCTAGGAAGTGGTGTCTGAGACTAGATTTGAACTAAGGTCCTCCTGATTTCAGGGCTGGTGCCCTATCTACTGCACCACTTAGCTGCCCCTTGTTCATCATTTTTTATAGAATAATGTTCCATTACCTTCATGTACCACAACTTGTTCAGCCATTCTCCAATTGATGGGCACCTACTTATTCTCCAAATCTTTTCTACTCCAAAAAGAGCTGCTACATTTTTTTGCACATGTGGGTCCTTTTTCCTGCTTTAGGATTTCCTTGGGATACAGGTCAAAGGTTATGCACAGGTTTATAATCCTTTGGGCATAGTTCCAGATTGCTCTCTAGAATAATTGGATCCCTTCACAGTTCCACCAACAATGCATCAGGTGTCCCAATTTTCCCACGTCCCCTCCAACATTTATCATTCTCTTCCTGTCACCTTAGCCAATCTGACAAGTGTGAGGTGGTATCTCAGTTGTTTCAATTTGCATTTCTCTAATCAATAATTTAAAGCATTTTTTCATGTGACTACAGATGGCTTTAATTTCATCATCTAAACATTATCTGTTCATGTCCTTTGACCATCTACCAATTGGGGAATGACTTGTATTCTTTTTTTTTTTTTTTTTGGCTGAGGCAATTGGGGTTAAGTGATTTGCCCAAGGTCACACAGCTAGGAAGTGTCCACTATGCTACCTAGCTGCCCCATGACTTGTATTCTTGACACAGTTCTTTATAGATTTTAGAAATGAGAGCTTTATCAGAAATAATGGCTGTAAAGAATTTTTCCCAGCTTTGTTTCTGTTGGTTTTGTTTATGCAAATTTTTTAATTTAATGTAATCAAAGTTGTTCATTTTACCTTTCATAATGTTCTCGATTTCTTCTTTGGTCATAAATTTCTCTCTTCTTCAAATCCGATAGATAAATTATCCCTTGTTCTTCTAATTTGTTTATGCTATCATCCTTTATGCCCAAATCAGGTATCCATTTTGACCTTATTTTGGTACAGGGTGTGAGGTGTAGGTCCACCAAGTTTCTGACATTATTTTCCAGTTTTCCCAGCAATTTTTGTCAAATACTGAGTTCTTATTCCAGAAGCTGGAGTTTGGGGAAGGGTTCACTTTTCTTTCCCTAGAGTTATACTCAGTGACAAGGAACTGGAAACTGAATGAATAGGGAATAGCTGAATAAGTTATGATATATGAAAGTAATGGAATATTATTGTTCTATGAGAAATGATCAGCAGGATGACTTCAGAAAAGCCTGGAAAGATTCAAAAGAACTGATGCTGAGAGAAGTGAGTAGAATCAAGAGAACATCGTATACAGTATCGACAAGATTATGTGATGATCCATCTCTTTTCAACAATGACGTGGTTTAGGCCAATTCCAATGGCCTTGTGATGGAGAAAGTTATCTGCATCCAGAGAGAGGATTGTGGAGACTGAGTGTGGATCAAAACATAGTACTTTCACCTTTTTTTTTTTCTTTCTTATGTTTTTTTTTTCTTTTGGTCTGATTTTTTTTTTGCACAACATGACAAATATGGAAATGTTTTTTAAAATTGCATATATTTAATCTACATCAGATTGCTTGTTATCTTGAGGAGGGGAGAGGTGAGGAAGGGAGAAAAATTTAGAACACTTAAAATTTTACAAAAATGAATGCTGACAGGGCAGCTAGGTGGCGCAATGGATAGAGCACCGGCCCTGAAGTCAGGAGGACCTGAGTTCAAATCCGATCTCAGACACTTAACATTTTCTAGCTGTGTGACCCTGGGCAAGTCACTTAACCCCAACTGCCTCAGACAAAAAAAAAAAATGTTAAAACCCATCTTGATGATACTGACTATGTTTTTGGATAAATAAGCTACTACTGGGAAAAAAAGCGTTCTGCTCAGCAGGGGAGCTGATCGAATGTTCTAAGCCCAGCTTTTTTGCCTTTTGTAATACTGAATTACACGACCCCATTCATTCTTAGCAGAAGCTACCAGGCCTTGTATGGTCTTCATTCCCCAACTGTTTTCCTGGATGCTTGCAGCCGTTTTTCTCTTGTTCAAAAGTCTAGTTCACTGTGGCCATTATGATAAAATGCCAATTCTTCAGGCTGGTATCTGAAGTCTTCCAGAATCAATCGACTTCTTCAATCTTGGTTCTAAGACCCTCCCAGCCCAGCTATTCCCGTTCTAAGCTCCCTCTCGGCAGACAACACCAGTTCTCAGGCCCCTCCCCGACATATTCCGTACTTAGTCCTTCCCTTTCCGTATCCCACGTGCTTCGCCCGCAGGCGGAACCTTGATGGTCCAGCCAGAGGTGTCCCCGCCCACGGTGCCCGCCGTTCCCTTCCGGGAGCGGGCCGGAAGTGCCTTCGCGTAGGCCCCATCTCCTGCGTCAGGTGACGGGATCCCGTGGAGGAGGCTCCGGAGCCGCCACAGCCGGAGCCTGACTGACGTGACGGGCGGCAGACGGAGCGAGCGCTGAGGTACCTCGGCGGCCCGTAGCGCTCCGGGGCCGCCTGCACTCATTGAGGGTGCAGGCTTGGCCTGGGATTGGGGGGCTGTAGGGAGCGGGCCAGGACCTCCTCTCCGGGTCCTGGTACGGCTGCGCAGGCGCTCTGGCAGGGAAGGGGGGGGGTCTGACTCGGGACGTAGGCGCCTTCAACCTTCTACTGGGCATGCGTTGTAGAAGGCTGGGGGGCGAAGGGGGGGCCTCGTTCTTGAACTGTGTGGTACCGTGACACGCCCCCCATAATTTTCCAGTGCGCAGGCGCGCTAAGAGGAGTGGCGGAAGCTAGGATGTTTTAACACGAGACTGCGCGTGCGTTCGGGATCTGGGCGCACTTGCTTGTTGCATGCCCACGTCTGCTGCTGTTTGACTCCGCCTGAGCATGCGCTCTGTAAGTCAGGCTAAGGCCAGAGTATTTGGTCCCGAGCTCGTTTATGTTTGCTTACGCATGCGCCTTATGAAACTGTTGACAGGTTCAGAGCTGACGGACCTCCCCCACCCCGGAGCCTGTGCCCCCCCCATGCTCCTGCGCAGTCGCTGTGGGGTACCACGTTAGGCACTGGTGCCATCTCTGGGTCAGGACGCCCCCTCCCCTCCCTTTGTGGCTTCACAGGGGGTGTGTGATCCCCTTCCCTAGGACTGTGCAGATGTCCAAAGGCCTCCTGGGGTGGGGGTGGGGGTGGGGGTGGGGGTGGGGGTGGGGGGTGGGGAATCCCTCCTGGCCTGGCTCGGGCTGGTAGGGCCGAGGGACGCGGCAGTGACTTCTCCGGAAGGTTTGTTCCAGTGCCCACCGTGGTCACTGCAAGTCGGACCCTGAGCTCTAGCAGTAAGCAGTGGGAACCTGAACCCCTATGAGCCTGCCCGGCCTCTGCCCCCAAGTGTCTGCCAGGCCTCTACCCCCCTGTGCTTGCCCGGCCTCTGCCCTTCTGAGCTTGCCCAGCCTCTGCCAGAGTACTGTTGTGAGGCTCAGGAAAGAAAGGGCAGGGCCAGGGTGCATCCTTGTGGTTGTCTGTGCCCTTTGTCCACCAGCATTCAGGGCCGGCCCCTGGGTCCCTTTAGCTGGGTCTGGGAGGGACTCGGCTGACTCACCAGCTGGGAGAGGTCAGACTTAGGCAGCCGCCCCGCCTTTTCCCCAGACGGGCAGCATCAGCCTGGGGTTCCTGATGGGGATTATCCCCCATGCAAGGTGCGGGGCTGGCAGTGGGGAGGCCAGGATGAAACAAGGCTAAGGGCCTTGACCTTAAGGAGGCCAGGGAGGAGGCAGGTGTGTTCATGGGCATTTCCCAGAGGGAGGACCGAGCTCTCAGGATTGGGCCCACCTGAATCTGCAGGTTCATAGAAGTGGGTGAGGGGATCCAGGAAGAGCTAGCTACTTGTCTAGTTTGACCGGAGCCCGAAAGGTCGGGCAGAGTGGGATTGTTTGCCAGCTCTTGCCACTCTCCCAAGCCCCAGGTATCCAACCCAGAGGGCGTTTGGCCCCCTGCGTCCAGGCTGCTTCTGGTTGAAGGCACCTCCACTTTTCAGTTAGCCAGCACTGCTACCTCAGAGTCACCCCTGGGCTGGGCCCAGCTTAGCTCAGGTGCCTTTCCTGATCAGATGCCCGGTACCTCTTGGTGGGGGTGCTCTCCTACCACCGCCAATTATTTTTTATTTTATTTTTTACACCCTTTTTGGGTGTGTGTTATTTTCTTTGATCGACCATATCCTCTTAAGAGCAAGGACAGTTCTGTTGTTTGTCTTTATATTCCTTTTAAATTGAGTTTTTCCTAAAGAAAACTGAGACAGTGAAGAGGAGTTGGGAGTAGTAGGAAAAATATTTTGGTAGCTCTGGGAATAATGGATTTGAAAGAGACCAGATGATTGTAATTCTACAAATAAGATGGGCTAACTCCTTAAGTTATTTTTACGTGAAAGGCATGGTGCTGGACATTTTTTTTTTTTTTTGAATGACAGGGTCCTTGACTTGAAGGGTTCTCCCCAGGGGTAGCAAGCAAATTCAATGAGAAATCCTAAGAAAAGGAGACAGATTTGACCACTGAGATTTGGAGGGAAAAGACTCATCAGGTACATCTAAAAGGATGTGCCTTATTCAAAAGGAATAACATAGACAAAAGAGAGTTGAAGTGTAATAACATTATATATTAAGAATGTATGTTTAAAAAAAAAAATCCAAAAACCAGAGGTGGAGAAGCTGGGGAGAAATAACCAGAGTTAGAAATAAAAGCAACCCAACCTCACAATCTTGAAGGATGTTGCTTTGAGAAGAACAAAGATAGGACAGATAGAAAGGTCTCTATTACAAATTATGGAGCCACAGCTAATATTCTCTCCTTCCCCCCCCCCCCCACTAGTCCCAGGTGCTAAGTTCCGTATCTTACAATCATTATCTCCTTGGATCCTCACAGTCACCCTGGGACAGAGGAGTTCTTATTTTCCCATTTTACAAACTGAGGCAACAAGGTTAAGTGACTTGGTCAGGATCACTCAGTTAGCTGCCCCTCTTCTCAATTTAGACTGAATATCTCAGTTCTTGATGTGCCATGCGAAGAAGCAGATATGGAACTAACAGTAACAGACAGGAAGCTGGACCACATAGACAAAGAAGAGCAATTTTGTGAACATTGAAGGCCCCTTCTCAACTTATCTGAAAACTGGGAGGATCCTGAAGACTTGTGGCAAATCAGATACTATTATTATCCCCAAAAGAATGATTAAAAAGATTATCAATTACTGACCATATGCCTACCAGTCCATGTCCACAGAAATCCTCTTGAGAATAATCTACACATAATACATGTTATGTAATATATATTAAGGGATTCTATGGCGTAGTTGTAAGAAAGGAGCAAGTTGGCATTTTCAGAGAATATTCTGGAGCAAATCATATCTTTAAAAATCATACAGTTGATTAAAAAGCCAAAAAAACCAGGATTTCTCTGTAGTTATTATATGAGAACTATTAAAAAACTCTCTGAAGAGAACAACCGACAAGACATATCCTAACATAAGCTAAAATCACCCGAGATTCCCTGAAAAATCTTAACAGCAAATAGAACTTTGTCCGGCTCATTGCTGCCCAATGAACCAGGAAGCGTGTTGACCATTGTCAGCACAGAGTCCAGATGGAAGAAGGCCCGAGAGGAAGCGTCTACCTGCCTTCCTTTGTGAGCTGCTGTGATTTTTACACCAGCCTCAGACCAATGCGGTCCCTAATCCATCAAAACTGTTCAACCTCACCATCTACAGTGGAAAAACCAAGCAGGTCTCTTATTTGGACCATGCTAACCTATAGGGCTGATCTGGTAGAATCATGGATAGATACAGCTGACTGACAGGGAAAGGGGGTCTTGATGGAAAAGGACAGTGAGAGGAAGTGGGATTAAGTTTGGGAAATTGCCCGGCGTTTCCAGCAACCCCACGCATCTCCCTGAAGCAGAGGCCCATTCTTCTGCCCACAGTAGTGATGCTCTCTGGCCGTGACTCGTGGCATCCCACAGCCTCCACAGATTCGAATTGTAGTCCCCAAAGTGCACTGGAAGAGCCCGTGGTGAGCATAAATAGGCTGTACAGTGTAGTACCAATGAGGAATTATTCACAAAATAGTGGCCTGAAAGGGAACCTCCAGAGGAAGAGGAGGGAGGCTAGCCCTTAGTGTGACCAAGGGATAACAGCCTGCCTGCTCCACGAATGCCCTTTACTGTTGAGATATAAAAGACTACATCATGGTCAGCCAGTAAACATTTATTAAGCACCTTCTGTGTGCCAGGGCGCTGTGCTGAGGGTGGGGAATCCCATACAAAAGAGAAAGCCCTTAAGGGGTTTACAATCTCAAAGGGAAGAAAATCATCAAAGGAGGCTGGTGAGAGGGAAGGTACCTATTGCAGGAGCAGGCTGGAGAAGGGGTGGGAAGGGAAGGGGCTGGCTGGCGTGAGCCCCCTCCTTAAGTGGAGGCTTTAGAAGGTAGAGGATACTGATAAGGAATGAGCTCCAAGACTGATGAAATTTTGGGTGATGATGAGAGAGCTGGGTGGGTGGCTACTGTGTGGAAGATTTACAAGAGAACGTGAGCAAGAGCTTTGAGCTTTCAAGGGAACGGATGGGGTGCAACCTGCACAGTTGAGGGGAGGTGTAAGGATGATGTCACAGAGCCATCAGAATGTCGCTGTCCCAGCATACTTACATGGATCTTGGAAATAGATCCACCAGGAGAGAGAGTGGTTCAGAGAACCAACCAGTTGCAAGCTGTGGGGGGGGGGGGGGAGACTTGGAACAAGGACAACACTCCATTTAAAATTTTTTGTGTAAAGAACGGGAGGACGGTCCATATGAAATACACTCAGAATTGGGGGAGATATTTCACCGCCTCATCTTCCCTCTACGCTCCTGCCAAACAGAGTTACTTGCGACCTGAGCCCCTGGTTCTCCCCATTGGACCTCCAGGTCCCAGGAGTTATCATGAGCTCTTTTGCTACATCCTAAGAACCCCTGAGTCTTTGTATCTGTCCTGTAGCTGACTCCTTGTAGATGTGATGTTTCTCTTTAGGAGAGTGTGGACTCTTTCAGAGCAGAGACTAAATTGACTTTTTTTTTTTTTTTATTTGTATCCATAGTGCTTTGGACACAAGTGCTCACAAAAACTTGCCATTTATTTATTCCATGGACCAGAGTTCCATTAAGGAAATTATTTTAGGAAAGATGATAATCTTCCAAGCATGAAATTCTGAAGATTAAAAAAAAAAAGGCAAATCTATAGAGATGAAAAAGGGGAAGTTATTTAAAGAGAGGGCAGAATGGAAACTCAACTAGACAGAGTTTTGGTGAGCTCAGGTTACAGGCCCAACGCGCGTCATAACAGTGAACCGAAAGAATGGCGTTGGAGCACTGAGCTCAAACGTCATGATGAGAATCCAAATGGGGGCCAGAACCTCGGGAGGGGAAGATGTCAAGGGGAGAAAGTAGAAAGCCCATGAGATGGACTTCAACTTCTGGCATAATTCTAAACTAAATTATAATAGGGATCATTGGAGAGCAGCCAGAAAAGGCAGGCAGGAATAATCACAAAGGAGCCGCAGCCTATTGTCCAAAAGAGATCATGTTAAACTACCCCCATGTCCTTTTCTGGCAGGGGTCTGGCCTACAAGATTAGGAGAACGAGGCAGGTAGAACTTGCTTCCATTTTTGCCAAATCCCCATATTCTGGGAGGAAAGATGTGAGCTGAATGGCAAGACAGTGAGGTGAATTTTGACCTAGTTAACCGACCAGACCCAAAATAGTTAAGAGCATTCTGTTTCAGCCTTTGGTCTCTTTTCTTGGCCAGTATTAAGAATTTTAAATGATCAGGTCCAGAATGAGAGCTTGATAACATTGGAGATGGATTCCTTGTGATGATTTTAGCTGCAGCCAAATCATTTGAAGTCTTCCATGTATATGGAGACACTTTCCTTTGAGGAGTCCCCTTGAACTTGGAAGTCTTCATTTTGAGAGAGAGATTAACACTTTGGAAGCAAGGCAGAGTCATGGCGTGTTTTTCTAGTCACTATTTCAGACCTAACCGTGCTGGTGTCATGTTTTAAGGAGGTTTTTGTTCATAGGTCTGGCTCAGTTCTCACCTGCTGGTGCCTTAGAGCCTGCCGCTTTTTCCTCTTCAGGCTTAAGTTTAGTTGACAAAGGGCTGAACTCATTCTACGTTCCCTTCCAGCTCTGAAATTCATTGAGCTCTTGAAACGTTTTGATTCATTCATTCAGCAAACATATGTTTTGACCTACAGCATTCAACGATGCTATAAAAGGAGAGTCTTGTGCTGAAAAGTACTTTTGGTATTTAACTTTTTAAACATTTTAAAGTCTTCAGACAGCCTTCCTGCTTTATAAATCTGCCCTGCATATAATCTCAGAATCATTTTCATTCACCAATCGGTTAACGTTTTGGGGGCACCTGCTGTGTGCAGGATATTCTGCAGAGTATTGGAGTGGGGACAAAAGCTTGGTTAGGATTCAGCTTCCTTCTTCCTGCAAATCCCAATCTTTGAGGGGCAAAAAAGGCACGGACACAGATGTGTGAGGCACTCATTAGAGAAATCACCAGTCTTGAATTCAGGGAAACAGCGGTTCTGCGAGTTGTGACCATTGCTGCTCATCCTGCCGAGCATGTCACCCAAGATTCTCAAAATAGAAAGTTATTATTGTAGGGTCCGACTCCAGCACATCTTGGCGTTTGTCATCATTTTAAAAGATGCCTGTTAATTATCCCTGTGCTGGGTGGGTAGCCTCAGTTTAGTGGTAGAAAAATTAACATGTTAAAAATAATCCAGAGGCCTCCTTTGAGGAAATGGATCATCAGCACCTCAAGGATCTGGGATTTTCACTAGTACTTTTGTTTTATTCCTTTCAGCAATCCAGATTTTGACGTCTCCGTGTCCTGGTAGATCTATCTCAAATCCCTTTTAATCTCCACTTCCTAGAATCCCAGATTTGCTAGCTCCCATCAGAGGGCAGCCCAGGCGCCGCCTCCTTCTGGAGACCTTTCCTGTCGTCTTCCCGCTGTGAAGCATCCAAACTTCCCTGCCCACTCCATGCAGGCCCTCCTCCTCCCCCCCCCCATGACTTTATATTTACTCTGTAGTTCTTTTGTACATCTCCCCCCGGATAACGGAAGCACACGCCAGGAACAAATTGTCTTTGTCTAACCTGGCGCCTTGCTTTGTAACAGATTTATCAGGGTAGGCGTTCTGGGAAAGGCAGAGGGAGGGAATGAGTATGTATGTGCTGCCTGGGCCGAGATGGGCACCATGCCAAGTGCTTTATACATGTTTTCTCACAACTGACAACAGTCCTGCAAAATAGGTACTGATATAGTCCCCATTTTACAGATGAGGAAACTGAGGCAGATAGGTGAAGTGACTTATTCAGGGTCACCAGAACAGTAAATGTTAGTAAAAAGACTTATCAGACTGAAAAGCTTTCCAACAATGAAAGCTGTCCAAAAGGGAATTGGGCTGCCTTGGGAGATGGTGGCTTCCATCTCTTTGGAAGTCTCCAAGCAAGGTTTGACCGGGCCTTTGCTTTATTCTGCCCTTTAGGAGGAATGCGTTATAGTCTGGAAAGTAGGAGAACGTGTGTGTGTGTGTGTGTATGTGTGTGTGTGTGTGTGTGTGTGTGTGTGTGTGTGTGTGTTGGGCTAGGGAAACAAGAAGTGGTAGATCTAAGTATGTGTGAGGAAGAGGATGCTGGGAGGAGCATAAGGCTGCTGTAATAGAAGGACCACTTTGAGGCTTATTTGTAGTCTTTCCAGGACAAAGGCAGGCACCCCATGAGTCGTAGCTGGTTTTAAGCTACTGTTGAGAGTGCCTGGCTCGGGCTCTCCTAAAGCTTTCCAGCTGCCAGCCAGGAGGCTGGACTTTAAGGGCCCTGGTTTGCTTCCCTGGTGTGATAATGATGCACTGGAGGAAGGGCGCGTGCACACACACACACACACACACACACACACACACACACTCACACGTCACAGGAAGGAACTGAGTTT
>JAJPUD010030563.1:0-11803 GCA_023553655.1 Myrmecobius fasciatus | reverse complement strand
GTTGGAGGGGATGTGGGAAAACTGGGACACTGATACATTGTTGGTGGGACTGTGAACGGATTCAACCATTCTGGAGAGCAATTTGGAGCTATGCTCAAAAAATTATCAAACTGTGCATCCCCTTTGACCCAGCAGTGTTTCTACTGGGCCTATATCCCAAAGAGATCCTAGAAGGGGGAAAGAGACCCACATGTGCAAGAATGTTTGTGGCAACCCTTTTTGAGGTGGCTAGAAAGTGGAAACTGAAGGGATGCCCATCCATTGGAGAGTGGCTGAATAAATGATGGTATATGAATGTTATGGAATATTATTGTTCTGTTAGAAATGACCAGGAGGACGATTTCAGAGAGGCCTGGAGGGACTTGCATGAACTGATGCTCAGTGAAGTGAGCAGAACCGGGAGATCATCATACACAGCAACAACAGTATTACATTATGATCAATTCTGATGGACATGGCTCTCTGCAACAAAGAATTGTCTCAATCCAGTTCCAATTGATCACTGAAGAAAACCATTAACACCCAGAGAGAAGAATATGAAATGTGGACCACAAAGTAACATTTTCTTGATCTCTATTGATATTTTCTTACATTGTGTTGCCTTTCTCTCATTTTCTTTTTTTTCTTGTAGGTAGGATTTTTCTTGCACAACTTGTCAAGTATTTCAACATTATTAACACGTAGTGGACTTTCTGCCATCTAGGGGAGGGGAGGAGACTGGCTCTAAAATTTGTAATGGAAAGCTTTGTAAAGATCAATGCTGGGGAAATACCCGTACATATGTTATAGAAATAAAAAGCTTTAATTAAAAATAAATAAATAAATAAAATTCTATTCTGAACCTAAAAAAAGAGTATTACATCACAATCAGAGTATTGCATCACAATATGGCTAAATTACTAAATCACAATCACAGTATAACATCACAATGAGGTTACATTATTGCATCCCAATAAGAGTATTACATCAAAATCAGAGCACGGCATCACAATCAGGGTACATTATTGTATCACAATCAGAGTATAACCTCATAGGTTACATTACTGTCTAACAATCAGTGTATTATATCAAAATCAAAGTATATTATTGTACCACAATAAGAGTATTACATCACAAACAGGGTACATTATTAAATCACAATCAGAGTATGACCAGAAAAGTGAGTGCATTATTGCATCACAGAGTATTTCATCACAATCAGGTTACATTATTGAATGACAATCAGAGTATAACATCACATTCAGGGTATATTATTGTATCACAATCAGAGTATTACATCACAATCGGTGTATCGCCTTGCAATCTGGCTACATTATTATATCACAATCACAGGATGGCATCACATTCAGGTTACATTATTGCATCAAAATAAGAGCATTACATCACAATTAGGGTACATTATTAAATCACTATTACAGTATTACATCACAAACAGGGTACATTACTAAATCACAATCAGTGAATAAAATCACGGTCAGGGTACATTATTGCTTCACAATCATAGAATTTCATCACAATCAGGGTGCATTACTGCATCACAAAACGAGTATTACATCACAATCAGGGTACATTATTGTATCACAATCAAAGTATTACATCACAATCAGGACACAATAGTGAATCACAATCAGCATATTAAATCACACTCAGGGTACATTATTGAATCACAATCAAAGAATAACATCACAATGGGGGTACATTATTGTATCACAATCAGTGTATGCATTCATAATCAGGGTACATAATTGCATCACAATAAGAGCATTACATCACAATTAGGGTACATTATTAAATCACTATCATAGTATTACATCACAAAGAGGGTACATTACTAAATCACAATCAGTGAATAAAATCACAGTCAGGGTACATTATTGCTTCACAATCATAGAATTTCATCACAATCAGGGTGCATTACTGCATCAGAAAAAGAGTATAGCATCACAATCAGGGTACATTATTGTATCACAGTCAGAGTATTTTATCACAATCAGGGTAAATTATTGCATCACAATAAGAATATTACATCACAATCAGGACACATTAGTGAATCACAATCAGCATATTAAATCACACTCAGGGTACATTATTGAATCAGAATCAGAGTATAACCTCACAGTCAGGATACATTTTTGTATAACAATCAGTGTGTTACATAACAATAAAAGTAAATTATGGCATCACAATAAGAGTATTACATCACAATCAGGATACCATATTTAATCAAAGATATACATTATTGCATCACAATCATAGAATTTCATCACAATCAGGGTGCATTACTGCATCAAAACAGGAGTATTACACAGCAATCAGGGTACATTATTGAATCATAATAAGAGTATTACTTCACAATCAGGGTATAATATTACATCACAAAAAGAGTACTACATCACAATCAGGGTACATTATTGTATCACAATCAGAGTAGAGCATCACTGTCAGAGTATATTACTATATCACTCTCAGAGTATTACATTACAATCAAACAACAATATTGCATCAAAATAAGAGTATTACATCACAATCAGGACACATTAGTGAATCACAATCAGCATATTAAATCACATTCAGGGTACATTATTGAATAAGAATCAAAGAATAACATCACAATGAGGGTACATTATTGTATCACAATCAGTGTGTACATTCATAATCAGGGTATATAATTGCGTCACAGTAAGAGCATTACATCACAATTAGGATACATTATTAAATCACTATCAGAGTATTACATCACAATCAGGGTACATTACTAAATCACAATCAGTGAATAAAATCACAATCAGGGTACATTATTGCATCATAATCATAGAATTTCACAATCTGGCTATATTATTAAATCCCAATCACTGGACAACATAATCAGGTTACATGATTGCTTCACAATCTGCATATAATCTCACAATCAGGGTAATTATTAAATCACAATGAGGATATAACATCACATTCAGGGTACATTATTGTACCACAATCAGAGTATTATATCACAAACAGAATAGATTCTTACATTACAATTAGTGTATTACATGACAATAGAGATCAAGAAAATGTTACGTTGTGGTCCACATTTCATATTCCTCTCTCTCGGGGTGTTAATGGTTTTCTTCAGTGATCGATTGGAACTGGATTGAGACAATTCTTTGTTGCAGAGAGCCATGTCCATCAGAATTGTTCATAATGTAATACTGTTGTTGTTGTGTATGATGATCTCCCGGTTCTGCTCGTTTCACTCAGCATCACTTCATGCAAGTCCCTCCAGGCCTCTCTGAAATCATCCTGCTTGTCGTTTGTAACAGAACAATAATATTCCATAACATTCATATACCATAATTTATTCAGCCACTCTCCAATGGATGGGCATCCATTCAGTTTACAGTTTCTAGCCACTACCAAAAGGGCTGCCACAAACATTCTTGCACATGTGGGTCCCTTTCCCTCCTCCAAGATCTCTTTGGGATATAGGCCCAGTAGAAACACTGCTGGGTCAAAGGGGATGCACAGTTTGATCACTTTTTGAGCATAGCTCCAAACTGCTCTCCAGAATGGTTGGATCCATTCACAGTTCCACCAACAATGTATTACTGTCCCAGTTTTCCCACATCCCCTCCAACATTCATCGTTATCTTTTCCTGTCATTTTAGCCAATCTGACAGGTGTGTAGTGGTCCCTCAGAGTTTTCTTCATTTGCATTTCTCTGATCAATAGTGATTTGGAGCACTTTTCATATGACTAGAGATGGTTTTAATTTCATCCTCTGAAAATTGTCTGTTCATATCCCTTGACCACTTATCTATTGAAGAAGAAGAAGGCTTGAATTCTTATATATATGAGACAATTCTCTATATATTTTAGAAATGAGACCTTTATCAGAACCATTAAATGTAAAGATGATCTCCCAATTTGATGCTTCCCTCCTAATCTTATCAGCATTAGTTTTATTTGTACAGAAATTTTTTAACTTAATATAATCAAAATTATCCATCTGGTGTTCAATTAGGAATTCCTGATCTTCTTTGGACATAAATTTATTCCATCTCCACAGGTCTGAGAGGTAAACTATATTACGTTCCTCTAACTTCCTTACAAAGTCACTCTTTATATCTAGATCATGAACCCATTTTGAACTTATCTTGGTATGTGGTGTTAGGTATGGGTCAAGCCCTAATTTCTTCCACACTAGTTTCCCATTTTCCCAGCAGTTTTTGCCAAATAGAGAGTATTTATCCCAAAAGCTGGGGTCTTTGGGTTTATCGAACACTAAATTGTTAAGGTTAATGCTTAGGTTGTCCTGATAACCTATCCTGTGCCACTGCTTGACTGCTGTATTCCTTAGCCAGTACCAAACGGTTTTGATGACCGCTGCTTTATAATATAGTTTTAGATCTGGTACAGCAAGGCCACCTTCATCTGCCTTTTTTTTTTCATTAATCCCCTTGAAATCCTTGACCTTTTGTTCTTCCAAATGAACTTTGCTACTATTTTTTCTAGATCTGTAAAATAATTTCTTGGGAGTTTGATTGGTATGGCACTAAATAAGTAGATTAGTTTGGGTAGTATTGTCATTTTTATTATGTTCGCTCTGCCTACCCATGAGCACCTAATGTTTTTCCAATTGATTAGGTCTGATTTTATTTGTGTGGAAAGTGTTTTGTAGTTTAGTTCGTATAGTTCCTGACTTTCTCTTGGCAGATAGATTCCCAAATATTTTATACTATCAACAATTATTTTGAATGGAATTTCTTTTTGTATCTCTTGCTGCTGTACTTTGTTGGTAATATATAAAAATGCTGATGATTTATGTGGATTAATTTTGAATCCTGCCACTTTACTAAAGTTGTGAATTGTTTCTAGTAGTTTTTTAGTTGAGTCTCTAGGGTTCTCTAAGTATACAATCATGTCATCTGCAAAGAGTGATCATTTGGTTTCTTCATTACCTACTCTGATTCCTTTTATCTTTTACTTCTCTTATTGCTAAAGCTAACATTTCTAATACAATATTAAATAGTAATGCTGACACTGGGCAGCCTTGTTTCACTCCTGATCTTATTAGGAATGGATTTAGTTTGTCTCCATTACATATGATGCTTGCTGATGGTTTTAAATAGATGCTACTGATCATTTTAAGGAAAAGCCCATTTATTCCTATATTTTCTAGTGTTTTTAATAGGAAAGGGTGTTAGATTTTATCAAATGCTTTTTGTGCATCTATGGAGACAATCATATGGTTTTTTATTTTGGTTATTAATATAATTAATGATGCTGATAGTTTTCCTAATATTGAACCAGCCCTGCATCCCTGGGATAAATCCTACTTGGTCATAGTGTACTATCCTGGGGATGACTTTCTGTAATCTCATTGCTAATATCTTATTTAAAATTTTTGCATCAATATTCATTAGGGAAGTTGGTCTATACTTTTCTTAATCTGTTTTCACCCTACCTGGTTTACCTATCAGCACCATATCGGTCTCATAGAAGGATTTTGGCAGTATACCATGATTATGAATGTATATGCTGATTGGGATACAATAACGTACCCACATTGTGATGTTATTCTTTGATTTTGATTCAACAATGTACCCTGATCGTGATTTAATATGCTGATTGTGATTCAATAATGTAACCTGATATTTATATTATACCTTCATTGTGATTTAATAATGTAGCCTGATTGTGATGTAATACTCTTATTGTGATACAATAATGTAACCTGATTATGATGTAATACTCTTTCTGTGATGCAGCAATACACCCTGATTGTGATGCAATAATGTACCCTGATTGTGATGTAATAGTCTGTTAGGGATTTAATAATATACCCTAATTGTAATGTAATACTCTTATGATGAAATAATGTAACTTGAATGTGATGTCATACTGTGATTGTGATTTAATAATGTATCCTGATTGTGATGTGATATTCTGATTGTGATATAATACTCTGATTGTGATACAATAATATACCCTGACTGTGATGTTATATTCTGATTGTCATTCAATAATGTACCCTGATTGTGATGAAATACTCTGTGATTCAATAATGTACCCACTTTTGTGGTCATACTCTTATTGTGATTTAATAATGTACTCTGATTGTGATGTAATACTCTTATTATGATGCAATAATATACTTTGATTTTGATATAATACACTGATTGTTAGAAAATAATGGACCTTGAATGTAAGGGTATACCTTCATTATGATACCATAATGTACCCTGATTGTGATGCGATACTCTGATTGTGATGGAATAATTTTGTACTTTGATTGTTATGTAATACTCTGATTGTGATACAATAATATAGCCTGCCTGTGATGTTATACTCTGATTGTGATACAAGAATGAATCCTGATTGTGATGTAATACTCTGATTGTGATACAAGAATGAACCCTGATTGTGATGTAATACTCTTATTGGGATACAACAATGTACCCTGATTGTGATGTAATACTCTGATTGTGATGGAATAATGTACCGTGATTGTCATGTAATACTCTCATTGTGATGAAATACTGCACCCTGATTGTGATGAAATTCTCTGATTGTGCTGCAATAATGTACCATCTTTGTGAAGTAATACTCTGTGATTTAATAATGTACAGTGATTGTGGTGTAATACTCTTATTGGGGTGGAACAATGTACCCTAATTGTGATGTAATAATATGATTGTCATGTAATAATGCACCCTGATTGTGATGTTTTCCACTGATTGTAATTTAATAATGTACCCCGACTGTGATATAATACATTATTGTGATAAAGTAATATACTTTGATTGTGATGTAATACTCTGATTGTGATTCAATAATGTAACCTGATTGTGATGTTATACAGTGATTGTGATTTAATAATATAGCCTGATTGTAATGGATACCCTGATTGTGATATAATACCCTTATTGTGATGCAATAATGTACCCTGATTGTGATGTAATACTTTGATTGTGGTACTATAATATACCCTGATTGTGATGTATTATCTGCTTGGAAAAACAACTGACTGGGAAAGTAGATCTAGGAGAGACAATCTAAGGATTATTGGACTTCCTGAAAGCCATGATGAAAAAAAGAATCTAAACATTATCTTCCAGGAAATCCTGAAAGAAAACTGCCCTGAGATTGTAGAATGAAAAGGTAAAATCATCATTGAAAGAATTCACCGATCACCTCCTGAAAGAGACCCCAAAATTAAAACCCCAAGGAATATCATGGCTAAATTTCAGGACTATAGCACCAAGGAACAGATTCTGCTAGCAGCTGGAAAGAAACAATTTAAATACCGAGGATCAATAATTAGAATCACACACAATCTGTCAACCTCCACATTGAAGGATCGAAGGGCCTGGAACCAGATATTCTGAAGGGCAAAGGAACTTGGATTGCAGCCAAGAATAACCTATCCAGCTAGAATGAGCATTATCCTCCAGGGAAGAAGATGGTCATTCAATGATATAGGTGAATTTTACCTATTTCTAATGAAAAGACCAGATCTGAACAAAAAATTCAACATCCAAACACAGAACTCAAGAGATGCATAAAAAGGTAAAAAGGAAAGGACTCTTGAGAACTTTATTTCTGGTAGAGGGATACTTAAAGTTTGGGGATATAATTAACTAGATATTAATTTGATAATATGAAAAAGAGAAGTAGAGGGGGAAAGGTTGTCATACTGGGGAAAAGAGGGGGAAAAGTGGTAAAATAAGATCTAAAAACAAGGTAAAATCTCTTGAAGAGGCAAAGAAAATCTAATATAATTAAGAGAAAGAGGGGAGGGAGATGAGCATTGTGTAAATCTTACTCTCATCAGGTTGGGCTATAAAGGGTATATCAGACACTTGATTTCACATAGAAACTTGTCTGTTGCTAGAGAGGGAAAGGAGGAAAAGTAAGGGACAAACTAATAGAAGGGAAAATAGAAGAATCAGGGGAAAGGAGTAAAAATAGGGGGAGGGGATCTAAAGGGTGGAGTATTGTTTGGGGGAGGGGGTCATCAAAAGCAAAGTACTGAGGAGGGAGGAAGGGAGAAAGGGGAAAGGAAAGGGGAAAACATAACTTGGGTAAATAAGATGGCAGGAAATAAGAATTAGTTATTCTATCTGTGAATGTGAATGGGATGAACTCTCCCATAAAGCAGAAGCGGATGTCAGACTGGATTAAAAACCAGAATCCCACAATATGTTGTCTACAAGAAACACATCTAAAACATAGTGACACATATAGGATGAAGGTAAACGGCTGGAGCAGAAAATATTATGCTTCAGGTGAACAAAAAAAAAGCAGGGGTAGCAATCCTTATTTCAGATCAAGTAAAAACCAAGATAGATCTAATCAAAAGAGATAAGGAAGGAAACTATATTTTATTAAAGGGTACCATAGATAACGTAGCAATATCTATACTAAATATATACGTACCAAGTGCAATAGCATCCAAATTCCTAGGAGAGAAATTAAGAGAGATGCAAGAAGAAATAGACAGCCAAACTATACTAGTGGGGGATCTCAACCTTGCTCTCTCAGAATTAGATAAATCAAACTACAAAATAAACAAGAAAGAAACTACGGAGATAAACCAATTGTTAGAAAAGTTAGGTAAGATAGATCTATGGAGAAAGTTGAATGGAGACAGTAGGGAGTTTACTTTTTTCTCAGCAGTCCATGGAACCTATACAAAAATTGACCATGTGTTAGGGCAAAAAAACCTCAAAATCAAATGCAGAAAGGCAGAAATAGTAAATGCATCCTTTTCAGATCATGATGCAATAAAAATCACATGCAATATAAGGCCAGGAGAAAATAAACCAAAAGTTAATAGGAAATTAAATAATCTAATCCTGAAGAATGAATGGGTGAAAGAGCAAATCATAGACACAATCAATAATTTCAGCCAGGAGAGTGACAATAAGGAGACAACATACCAAAATTTGTGGGATATGGCTAAAGCGGTTATAAGGGGCAATTTTATATCTCTAGATGCTTACTTGCATAAAATAGAGAAAGAAAACATCAACGAATTGGGCTTATTATTAAAAAAAACTAGAAAAAGAACAAATTAATCAGGCTATATTATTAAATCACAATCACTGTATAACATCACAATCAGGTTACATTATTGAATCACAATCAGAGTATTACATCACAATCAAAGTACATTACTGTATCACAATAAATGTATTATATCACAGTCGGGGTACATTATTAAATCACAATCAGTGGAAAACATCACAATCAGGGTGCATTACTTCATGACAATCATATTATTACATCACAATTAGGGTACATTGTTGTATCCCAATACGAGAATTACATCACAATCATTGTACATTACTAAATCACAGAGTATTACTTCACAAAGATGGTACATTATTGCAGAACAATCAGAGAATTTCATCACAATCAGGGTGCAGTATTTCATAACAATGAGAGTATTACATCACAATCACAATACATTATTCTATCACAATAAGAGTATTACATCACAATCGGGGTTCATTATTAAATCACAATGAGAGTATTACATCACAGTCAGGGTACATTATTGTATCACAATAAGAGTATAACATCACAGTCAGGTTACATTATTTCATCACAATCAGAGGATTGCATCAAATTACAGGATTGCATCACAATCAATGTAAAACATCACAGTCAAGGTATATTAGAGTATCACAGAGTATGACATCAGTATCAATGTAAATTATTGCATAACAACAAGAGTATTACATAACAATCAGAGTATTGAATCACAATCAGGTTACATTGTTAAATCACAATCAATGTATAACATCAAAATCAGGTTACATTATTGAATCACAATAAGAGTATAACATTTAAAATCAGGTTACATTATTTAATCACAATCAGAGTATTACATCACCATCAGGGTACATCATTGCATCACAATAAGCATATTACATCACATTGAGGGTATATTTTGGTACCACAATCACAGTGTTACAGCACAATCGGGGTTCATTATTAAATCACAATAACAGTATTACATCACAGTCAGGGTACAACACAATCAGGGTACATTATTGCATCACAATATGAGTAGTATATCACAATCAGAGTACATTATTGTATCACAATCAGAGTATAACCACACAGTCAGGGTATATTATTGTATCAGTCTAAGAATATTACATCATTATACGACTATCACATCACCAACAGGCTACATTCTTCAATCAAAATCACAGTATATCATTACAATCAGGTTACATTATTGCATTACAAAAAGAGTATTACATAACAATTAGGGTCCATTATTAAATCACAGTAAGAGTATGATTACAGAAAATGGGTACATTATTGCATCACAATCAGAGTATAACATCACAGTCACCGTATATTATTGTATCACAATCAGAATATTACATCGCAATCAAAGTACATTATTGAATCACAATAGAAGTATTATATCTCAATGAGTGCACATTATTAAATCACAATCAGAGGATAACATCACAGAAAGGATACATTATTATATAACAATCAGTGTATTACCTCACAAACAAAGTACATTATTGCAACACAGCAAGAGCTTTACATCACTATCAGGATACATTATTAAATCACAATCAGAGTGTGACTACACAAAAATGGTACATTATTGCATCACACAGTACTACATCACAATCAACGTGCATTATTGCATCACAATCAGGTTACATGATTGCATCACAATAAGAATATTTCATCACAATCAGGGTACATTATTAAATAACAGAATATGACTTTACAAAGCAGGTACATTATTTCATCACAATCAGAGTATTTCATCACAATCAGTGTGTATTACTCCATCACAAAAAGAGTATTACATCACAATCAGGGAACATTATTGAATCACAATAAGATTATTACATCAAAAACAGTCTACCTTATTGTATCACAATCAGAGTATTACATCATAATCAGAGTACCATGCACAATCAGGCTACATTATTAAATCACAATAACAGTATAACATCAATATCAGGTTACTTTTTTGCATAATAAAAAGAGTTTGACATCACAATCAGGGTACCTTCTTGAATCACAATCAGAATGCTCCCTCACAATCAGGGTACATTATTGAATCGCAATAAGAGTATTACATCACAATCAGTGTATATTATTAAACCAAAATCAGAGTATAACCTCATACAGGGTACATTATTGTGTAAAAATATGTGGATTACATCACAATCAAAGTACATTATTGCATCACAAAAAGAGTATTACATCACAATCAGAGTAAGGCAGCACAATCAGGGTATATTATTGCATCACAGAGTATAACAACAGCCTGAGTGTATAATATTGTATCACAATCAAAGTATTACATCACAATCAGTGTATTGCATCACAATCAGCCTACATTATCATATCACAATCACAGTATGGCATCCCAATTAGGTCACATTATTGCATGACAATAACAGTATTACCTCACAATTAGGGTATATTATTAAATCACAATGAGAGTATTATACCACAATCAGGGTACAATATTAAACCACAGTCTGTGGATGAAATTATAATCAGGGTACATTATTGCATCAGCAGAAGAGTATTAGATCACAATCAGGGTACATTATTAGATTACAGATTATGACTTCAGAAAAAGGATACATTATTGCATCACAATCAGTGTATTACATTACAATCAAGGTACATTATTGAATCACAATTGAAGTATAAAAAGACAATCAGGGTACATTATTGCATCACATTAAGGATATTACATCACAATCAGGTTATATTACTATATCACAATCAGAGAATAAATTTACAGTCAGGGTATAGTATTGAA
>JAJPUD010030561.1:0-13101 GCA_023553655.1 Myrmecobius fasciatus | reverse complement strand
GGCATAGGATAGAATCACAGGACAAACTACGCAATAACTATAGCAATATAGTCTATGATAAACCCAAATACCCCAGCTTCTGGGACAAGTCCTCACTATTTGATAAAAACTGTTGGGAAAATTGGAAAGTAGTGTGGAAGAAATGAGGGCTTGACCCACATCTAACACCACATACCAAGATAAGATCTAAATGGGTTCCTGATTTGGATATAATGAGTGATATTATAAGTAAATTAGAGGAACGTAGTATAGTTTCCCTCTCATACCTGTGGAGATGGAATAAATTTATGTCCAAAGAAGAACTGGAACTCTTAATTGAACACTAAATAGATAACTTTGACTATATTAAATTAAGAAATTTTTGTACAAACAAAAGTAATTCAGTCAAAATTAGAAGGGAAGCAATAAACTGGGAAATCATCTTTACATGTAAGGGTTCTGATAAAGGTCTCATCTTTGAAATATATAGAGAATTGTCTCATATTTATAAAAATTCAAGCCATTCTCCAATCAATAAATGGTCAAAGGTTATGAACAGACAATTTTCAGATGATGAAATTAAAACTATGTTTAGTCATATGAAAAGGTGCACCAAATCACTATTGATCAGAGAAATGCAAATTAAGAAAACTCTGAGGTACCACTACACACCTGTCAGATTGGCTAAAATGGCAGGAAATGATAAAGACAAATGTTGGCAGGAATGTGGGAAAATTGGGACACTGATACATTGTTGGTGGAACTGTGAACGAATACAACTATACTGGAGAGCAATTTGGAGCTATGCTCAAAAAGTTATCAAACTGTGCATACCCTTTGACACAGCAGCATTTCTATTGAGCTTATATCCCAAAGAAATCATAAAGGAAGGAAAGGGCCCCACATGTGCAAGATTGATTGTAGCAGCCCTTTTTGTAGTGGCTAGAAACTGGAAACTGAATGGATGCCCTTCAACTGGTGAATGGCTGAATAAATTATGGTATATGAATATTATGGAATATTATTTTTTGTAAGAAACGACCGGCAGGACAATTTCAGAGAGGCCTGGAGAGAATTCCATGAACTTGTGCTGAGTGAAATGAGCAGAACCAAGAGATCATTATACACGGCAACAACAATACTATATGATGATCAATTCTGATGGACATGGCTCTCTTCAAAAATGAAATATTTCAAACTATTTCCAATTGTTCAGTGAAGAAGTCCATATACACCCAGAGAGAGGGATGTGAAATGTGGACCACAACATAACATTTTCATACTCTCAATTGATGTTTGCTTGCATTTTGTTTCCTTTATCTGATTTTTCTTTCTTGTAGATACAATTTTTCTTGAACAACAATGATGTGTGGAAATATGTATACATATATTTGATTTGTCAAGTATTTTAATATATTTAACATGTAGTGGACATCCTGCCATCTAGGGGAGGGGTGGGGACTGGGGGTAAAATTTGTTACAAAAAGCTTTATAAAGATCAGTGGTGAGGAACTACCCATACATATGTTTTGCAAATTAAAAAAAAAAAAGAAAAGCCAAGTCTATCATCATTGTTTACAGAATCTTGCTTTTACTCTGTACAATGTCCTCTTGGTTTTGCTCACTTGACTCAGCATCAGTTAATGTAACTCTCTCCATACTTTGTTGAAACCAGATTGCTTAGATGATTTGAGAAAGGCCTGAAGTGACTTACATGAACTGATGCTAAATGAAATGAGCAGAACCAGGAAATCTTTATACCTGGCAACAAGATTATAGGATAATCATTTCTCATGGATGTGACTCTCTTCAACAATAAGATGATTCAAATGGTCTTCTTATCTTCATCCAGAGAGGACTGTGGGAACTGAGTGTGGATCACAACATAGTATTATCACTCTTTTTATTGTTGTTTGCTTGCATCTTGTTTTCTTTTTCATTTTTTTTCCTTTTTTGATCTGATTTTTCTTGTGCAGCATGATATTTGTGGTAATATGGATAGAATAATTGCACATATTTAACATGTATTGGACTGCTTGCCATCTAGAGTAGAGGGTGTGGAGAAGGGAGGTAACAATTTAGAACAAAAAATGTTGTAAGGGAGAATGTTCAAAATTATCCATGCATATATTTTGAAAATAAAAGCTTTAATTGAAAAAGAAAAAAAACATCATTATTGATCACAAAATAGATAAATTTTATTATACTATATTAACTTTTTTTTTACAAACAAAATTAATCCAGACAATATTATAAGGGAAGCAATAAACTGGGAAAACATTTTTGCATTCAAAGGTTCTCTTAAGGGCCTTGATTTTAAAATATACAGAGATTTGACCCAAATTTATAAGAATTCAAGCCACTCCGTAATTGATAAATTCTTAAAGGATATGAACAATTTTCAGATGAAGAAATTGAAGCCATCCCTAGTTACATGAAAAGGTGCTCTAAATCAGAGAAATACAAATTAAGTGAACTGTGAGATACCATTACACACATCTGAAATTGGCTGGGATGACAAAAAAAAAAGATAATGATAAATGTTGGAGGAGATATGGGAAAACTGGGATACTAATACATTGTTGGTGGAATTGTGAAAAAATCCAACCATTCTGGAGAGCAATTTTGAATTATGATCATGGAGTATTCAAACTATGTATATCCTTTGATACAGCAGTGTTTCTACTGGGCTTATATTCCAAAGAAATCTTAAAGGAGGGAAAGAGACCCACATATGCAAAAATGTTTGTGGCAGCTCTTTTAGTAATGGAAAGAAACTGGAAAAATAAGTGGATGCCCATCAGTTGGAGAATAGTTGTCATCATATATGAATATTATAGAATATTATTGTTCTTTAAGAAATGATCAGGAGTATGATTTTAGAAAGTTCTGGAGATACTTGCATGAACTGATGCTAAGTAAAATGAGCAGAACTGGAAGATCACTGTACATAGCAACAGCAATATTAGGCTATCATCAATTCTGATGGATGTGGCTCTCTTCAACAATGAGATGTTTCAAACCAATTCCAATTGTTTTTGGATCAAAAGAGCCATCTACACCTAGAGAGAGGACTATGGAAACTGAGTGTGGTTTACAACATAGCATTTTCACTCTTTTTGTTGTTGTTTGCCTGCATTTTATTATCTTCCTCATTTTCTTCTCTGGTTTGATGTGATTTTTCTTGTACAGCAAGATAATTATATAAATGTGTATGCATATATTGGATTTAACATATTTCTAAAATGTTTAACATATATTGGACTACTTTCCTTCTAGGGGAGGAGAGTAAGAGAAGGAGGGAAAAAGCTGGAACACAAGGTTTTACAAGGGCTAATGTTGCCAATTATCCATGCATATCTTTTGAAAAATAAAAAAGCTTTAATAAAAAAGAATGCCCCTCATTCACATGCCAAGATTGAACAAAATGTAAGTTCAAACAAGTAGGAAAACATCTGATACATGGTTCCAGAAGGGGCCATCCAGAATCATTAGTTACTTTGTGCCTGGACTAAACCCCTTTGCTCAAGTAGCTGGTATTTGGTCAATGCATACTTTGTGTGAAGCTCCATTCCTGGAATAGTCATATTGAGTTGATGTTTTGTACTTGTACAGAATACGAATGTATTTTTCTTAACCAGCATAATGTAGACACAAGGCCTTTAAAGTTATACTTTACTGATAGTATCAGCATCTGTTGAATGGGTGTGCTCATCTTTCTTCGCCTCCTCTATCTCTTTGAAAGTTTTGATCTTCTCCTGTTTCTTTTTGGTGTTAACAACAACATTGAAATGTCTTGAAGGAACCCACTTTTCAGCTGAGTCTGTTGAGATACAAGCAAGCTCTGATCCTCATATTTAATGGATTCCCATCCATTTGGGCTTTTCCACATGCCTTCAGTGTTTTTAATGGGGGTGGGGGATTCATATAGTGGCTTGATTAATCCCTGTTGTACCTTTTGGAGTATAAAACTTCATAGCCAGACTGTACTTGAGAGTCGAATTTTAAATAATTTATAGCATATATGGCTTTGTCTATATCCACTTGTGTCACTCAGGGCACCCTGATTCTCCCTTTTTGTTTTTAATGAAACCATTTTATAGTCAGATTTTTATGTTAGATGATGGCATAACCTTTGGGGTTATGTGGTATGCCAAATATATGATGGATGCCATCAGTGAGAAGAAAGTGCTGAACAGCCTCGGAAGTGTAGGATGAACCATTGTTGGTTTTTATGTTTACTGGCAAACATGCTATTGAAAAACAGTGATATAGATGATAGATGACATGAGAAGTGGCCTCTCCTGTCTGCAAAGTGGCCACAGCAAATCCTGAAAAAGTATCCACAATAACATGTATTTGGGACTTTTTGTAAATGTAATATCTATTTACCAAATATTATTTTTGTCCCCTGGTGGGTTAATACTTTTCTGAAGGAGTGAAAATTGATAAGGGACACAGGAAGTGCATCTTTTCACTATTTTTCTTGCTCCTTAATTTTTATATGATATAACTTTCTAAGAGATTTCATGGAAATATAATAATCAGCATGAGCCTTTTCTGCTTTTTCTAAAGGGGTGATGACTATATATGCTTCTAGGAATGCATCAACTTTCCTGTTACCCTCAAATATGGATCCTTGTCCAACAGTATGAAATCTCTAATGTTTAATAAAAAAGGGATTAACACAGTTTTTGGATCGTGTTTTGAGCAAGTTTAAAAAGGCTTGTAATTTCTGAAGTCCTTTTATGCTCACTATTTTTATTCTTTGTACAACCCCCATGGCATATTAGCTATCAGATATAATATTTTTAGGGGGTTGTAGCATAAGGGCTTGGATAATAGCATTAACTCATTTTTTTGAGTGGAAGCATAAGGAGTGAAATACATGTTCCTAATATGCATAACAGAGCATAAAATAGCTGTCTTATGTTCCCTTATAGTATCTGTGAAAACATGGGGACTGGCGACCAGAGCAAATTTAGTAATTTGGAGAATAATCCTAGGCCAGCTTTCTTAGAACTTCACATAGGTTTAAGACTTTCCAATCTCACCTACATCCAGCACTTCAGTCCACAACTCATCATGTGCCAATAGAAACTCCAGTCCGTTCTTATCTAGGTTGATGTAGACTATGCCCTTTTTACCACTGAGTTATAAAATGCAGACTTTCCTAATAATCTCATTTATACTGTTCAAATAGGGTTCTATCACCTTTTAAAATTTTTGACATATATATCTACTCAATAATACCATTTCCCTCATGTATCACTCCTAGTGGTTGTTCTAGAGCAAGCAACACAGAAGATTCAATGGTTTTATGAATATCCTGCCTTCTAGTTTGAGCATCATGTAACCTTCTTATAATCTCCTAAATGTTAGCTATGGCCTCTCTGAACTATTGCCTAGATGAGGGCAGGCAAGGATCACCTTTCAATATTTCATATAAGAGCTGCATAGGAGTATTAGGAATAGTGGCTCATGGGCTCAACCATTGTATATCCCCTATCATTTTTGAAAGGCATTAAATATATTTATGTGGCTTAGTCTTATCTTTGGCACACTTTGCATGAAAGTGTCTTAACTCACTTCAAATGCTAGATATTGATATGGGGCAACTTTTTGAACCTTATCTGGAGCTATTCTATAAGCCCCAAGGCTTATAAGTCCTCTTTTATAATCTTCAATATTTGTTCTGATATATTGGTCAGGATAGCTACAAAGAAGATCATCATATAATGCAACATGTAAGTGTCAGGATATAGTTGTCTCACTTCCTTTACAGCCTTATAGACACACCACTGACAAATCATGGGACTATTCTTCATTCTTTGGGGCAGCACATCCACTGATATCTATATATTTGCCCCTGAAAGTTTACAGTGAGAATGGGAAAAACAAAATACTTCTGATTCTCAGGGTGCAAAGGTATGTAATAAAAAGAGTCTTTGATATCTATAATCCATAAAGGCCTGTATCTCAGAATCATATTGGGGAAAGGTAAGCCCAATTTTAAAGGGCTCATATCTTCCAACACAATTTTAACTTGTCTTAGATCAGTTAACATTCTCCATTTTTCTGATTTCTTTTTAATAACAAATACTGGAGAATTACAAAGACTCTGGGTCTCCTCTATATGACCTAATTGCCACTGTTCTTCTACTATTTCCTTGAAGGTGGCTATCTTTTTAATAGAGAGGGGCCATTATTCCACTCAAACAGGGCTAATAGATTTCCATGACATTTTAGGGGTGGTGATAGCTGAAACTTGTATAATGGCCCCTTCTAAGAATATGTTATGAGAACACCACCCAAATCCTGTAATATTTCTCAACCTATGAAGTTCAACTGATAATTTGTGGTGGTGTACCTTCCTGTCCCGCTAAGTTGTTCAAAGACTACAGTCATATTAGGACCTTTGCTAGATGACCTGCAAATGTTCTGGTTTGTTCCACAGATTCAGTCATCCAGAACACAGACTGACTAGGGGAGAGAATGACCCTAACTTCCAATCATTAGGATATAGGATCATCATACATATATTATCTAACTGGTACATAAAAAGGGGGCTGTAGGCCCATATTTCTGGACAGAGTCTTTCAAACTGCTTATTGTTTTAAAAGGACAGGGTTCATGCCTCCTTCTATGACCAGGATTAAAAGAAAGAGACCCTCCCCAGGACTGATATCTTTACCCTGTTCTTTGGCACTTCTTATGGTTTGTTGTAATGCCAATTTCCTTTTGTTTTCATTAGGGGTCATCCTGCTCCTTGTACTGCTATCCACACTTCCCTTATTGTACGTCTTTATTTTGTGCTGCACCACAAGTTCCCTTTTACCTTATTGTCCTTTTAACTGTGCCCTGGGATCCTTCCTTTTTTGAGGAACCTGTGAAGCATCCACATTACAATCATCTGGGGGAGTCTCTATTAAGTCTAAGTCTGGATATAAATGAGAATAGCTTGGGGATAAAGGTGGTGGTGGTAGCCATTCTGTTTATTCCCTCCTCTCAGGAGAGGGATTCCTGCTACTCAGCAAGGGTCCTGTTTGTGTGCTGGTTGGAATGCACCGTTTTCTTTATGAGTTTCACCCTTTAATCTTTGTTTTACCAGTTGGTAAATGGCAAAATACTACGGGTTAATAGCTCAAGGACAAGTTTTATCATAGTTTGTCAATTGTTCACTCAGTACCTTCTATCTATCTAAATTGTAGCACCCTTCTTCAGGGAGCCATGGGGACTCCTAATAAGCTAAGTACAAGAATTTTCTAATATCCTTGAGGTGCACTGAACATCCATGTTCCTTGATGTATTTGTACAGCATGCGGACATGGTTCTCTCTGTCTGTGGGTTTAAGCTTTTCAACTCTTTGTCCCATTGTTTTATCTTCTCCACCTCTTCCATCATCTCAGGTAGAGCCAGGAATGATGCAGCATGGGGGGAAATTTTCCTGGAGTCCTCCAAGAGGTTGTCTTGACCACTGAAGTTGCTCTGAGTGCCTGGGACTTCTATGTCTGCCCCAAATTGAGGGTACTAGTTATCATGGTCAATTCAGTTGGAGAGCATGAGACCAGCTCAGGCTCCTTTTCTCAGGGATGGATTGATGTGAAAGAAGCTAGTGATGGTAGGGAAAGACTTCAGTTTATTGAGCTGCACAGCATTTGTTTTATTTGATTCAGCAAACATGATCAGTGAGCATTCTTCAATCACTATGCAAAGAGCCTGCATGAGCACCTTGTGGACACTGAAGGAACACAAATCAGAGGAGAGCCCACCCAGTACATCAGCTGCTGATCACAAAGTGAGAGGTTTCTGAGAATATCTTTGCACAGTCAGCAACTAGCTGTGACCCTCGGCTTATCTCTCCATTCACAGGGATACATGGCAACTTCTTGTCAAGCCTTGAGAACAAAGAAACACCTTTTGCTCCCATGGGTTCACTTCACAACTGTGACCAAGAAAACTTGCTTTTTTATATTTTGGAGCTATTCTGAAATACTAAGAGCATCCATATATGATAACTTGAGCTGTCCACAGGACTAACCTTTATCTCCCTTTCTCTTTGATATCACTTATCCAATTTATTTCATATAGGTCATTATTGGAAACATAGTATCTGACATTTTACTTCCAAATTATAATATTTATTTAAATAGATTATTGTTAGGATATTTAAATTTTGGTGATGGTGGCAGTGGGTGGGGATAGGGAATAAGGCTCTTGAACACACTGAGTTCATTAATATCTCTGAATAGAAAAGGTGGTGTGCTGGATTTCTAAAACCTGATATTCTGTATATAAGAGAAATAAGTATGTGACCTGCAATCAGATATCAACAAGGGACTGAGTTACAATGTAGAATAATAAACTTGAACTTTGATATCTGTTACTATCCTTAGGAAAATTCTTTTAGGGTTCAACAAAACATTTTATGGACATGCTATATAATTGAAGGATTTTATAGGTCTCTGGAAAGAAGCGGGATACTTTCTTTCCTTCCCTTTTGCCTCCTGTTTTCCTTCCTTTCTTTTCTTCTTTTCTTCCTTCCCTTCCTTCCTTCTACCTCAATGCCTTGTGGGAAATCTATGCAAGTTTAAGGGAAAAACATTAGTATTTTCCTCTGGTCTCACAACTTGTGAGTACCAGGAGACTTTGACATTAGTTTCTCTTGATTTACATTCAGGTCTCTTTCCATTATGCCACCCTGCTACAACAAGTTGTACTGCTTTTCACCTTAATGTGTTCCTGGGAATGATTTCAAAAAGCAGAGTGTAGAGAGGATTAAATGTTCCCATAGAACAATGTTCCAATTGGAGGAGTATTGTGTTTTTGAAAAGAAATTCCATACCAAACAAATGAGTAATAATTTTTCCATAACTTGAAGATCAATAATTTCTCCAGTGTGGGGGATTGTTCCTTTCTTAGTTTGAAATGTCATGTAATGTAACGTCATGTAAATGACTCCACCTTGTCCCCCTTTCCACACCTACAACTTAGTGGATTGCCTTCAACAGTTCCTTTGTACAAAAAGATTTATTACCCTATGTCCACTCTGTTAAAGAGCATTTGTGAACTTAGCTAAGCTGGTCCTCAGACAATAAACATACAATCCATCACTTGGCTCATAGTTGAAGCCCTTCCAGCAAGGTAGCATCTGCCAGAACGTGTGTTTTATTGGCATGCAAATCCAGAATCACCTCTATGCCATGTTGAGTCATTGTCTAAACCTTTGGTAGAGAATGAATAGCAGCATATTACAAAAAATAAGCATATAAATATAAGCTTCTAAATGAATTGAAATAGCAGACATGGATGCTAATACATATTGGAATTTAACGACATGTCACTGAGTTATAGGTGTGGAAAGAGCAGCATAGTGACATACTGGATGGAGCATTACTTTGAACCTCTCCAAGAGGAAAAGTTTGCAAAGGTGAAAGGCCTTGCCTATGGTGTGCTCTAGCTTTCAGTTCAGCTCTACGGTGGATTATGATCTCTGAAATTAATTTTTTTCACTATAAAATGGGGATAATTATATCAGTTGTACCATACTCAAAACTGTTGTAAAGAACAAACAATGTATATATACTTTGTAATGTTAAATATAAAGAAATTAGTTATGATTGATGAGAACCAAACTAGTTTTGTGCCTAAGTTCCAATATTTGCTTGTTTTAATCACATTAGTTTAGACCCACATATAATTATTTGTATTAATGGCATTACAAAGGCATGCTAACCTTGGTTCTAGGCCAAGATATCAGATCAGCTTTTTCATAGTGCCTAGGTTCACATAAACATTTATAATTTAGGATTCACTTTAACTTTAATCCTTTCCTATGTAACAATTTTTCCATTTGTGGGGGTGTGTGTTTTTGACATAATATCTGAGCAGAACTGTATAAAATGTCATGATAAAGACAATTATCTTGTCTGCTATTTGTTCTTTTCTTTCATGCACTGCAGAGTAATGTTTTAGAACTGTATAACCCCAAAATTTCCAAAGATGATTTCTCTTAAAATGTATTGAATGATTGTTCTATTTCCTTACTGTTGACCATCTAACTTGCAACACTTTATATTTTTTTTCAACATGAACCATCTATCATCACCATTAATATCCTTCTTTACCTGATATAAATCTGTTGCAATCTGGTAGCATTGTTTTCCCTATATGCTTAAATTTCAAGGTTTATATAACGATTACAGGCTGATGTATTTAATCTAGACTTGTATAAAAGATTCATTAAGGAGTGATAATTTACTTTATAAAAACAATCTTTTCAATACAAAATAAATTTTAAAAAGGATTCCTTTAAATATAAAAATCTTCTACTTATCTAAACAATGATTTGATTTTTAAGAATCCTAAACAATTTTCCAAAAATATAATTGCTGCTTAAAGCCAGAAATGCAAATACTGAGTGAAATAAGGCAGTAATAATGCTTTAAAAAACATGTTTTTCAGACCACACTCTAATTTCTGGGTCAGTAAAGGTTAGAATTAGATGATTTTTTTGAAAAAAATTACTTTTATGTTTTAACTAACAAAGGTAGTGATCTTTTTTTGTGTTTTTTATTAAAACTTTCTGTTTGCAAAACATATGTATGGGTAATTCTTCAACATTAACACTTACAAAGATTTCTGTTACAAATTTTTCCCCCTAGTCCCCATGCATCCCCTAGATGGCAGGAAATCCACTACATATTAATTATGTTAAAGTACTTGACAAATCAAATATATGTATACATATTTCCACACATCATTTTTGTGCAAGAAAAATCGTATCTAGAAGAAAAAAAATCAGAGAAAGCAAACACAATGCAAGCAAACTTCAATGTAGAGCATGGAAATGTTTTGTTGTCCACATTTCATATCCCTCTCTCTGGGTGTATATGGATTTCTTCACTGAACAATTGGAACAATTGAAACATTTCATTCTTGAATAGAGCTATGTCCATCAGAATTGATCATCATATAGTACTGTGGTTGCCTTGTATAATGATCTCTTGGTTCTGCTCATTTCGCTCAGCATCAGTTCATGTAAGTCTCTCTAGGGCTCTCTGAAATCATCCTGCTGGTCATTTATTATAGAACAATAATATTCCATAACATTCATATACCATAATTTGTTCAGCCATTCTCCAATTGATGGGCATTCATTCAATTTCCAGTTTCTAGCCACTACAAAGAGGCTGCCACAAACATTCTTGCACATGTGGGCCCCTTTCCTTGCTTTAAGATTTCTTTGGGATATAAGCCCAATAGAAATGCCGCTGGGTCAAAGGGTATGCACAGTTTGATAACTTTTTGAGCATAGTTCCAAATTGCTCTCCAGTATGGCTGGATCCTTTCACAGTTCCACGAACAATGTATCAGTGTCCCAATTTTCCCACATTCCCGCCAATATTTGTCTTTATCATTTCCTGTCATTTTAGCCAATGTGACAGGTGTGTAATGGTACCTCAGAGTTGTCTTAATTTGCATTTCTCTGATCAATAGTGATTTGGAGCAACTTTTCATATGACTAAAATAGTTTTAATTTCATCATCTGAAAATTGTCTGTTCATATCCTTTGACCATTATCGATTGCACAATGGCTTGTTCTTATAAATATAAGACAATTCTCTATATATTTCAAAGATGAGACCTTTATCAGAACCCTTACATGTAAAAATGATTTCCTAATTTATTGCTTCCATTCTAATTTTGACTGAATTTGTTTTGTTTGTACAAAAATTTCTTAACTTAATATAGTCAAAGTTATCTATCTGGTGTTCAATTAAGACTTCCAGTTCTTCTTTGGACATAAATTTATTCCATCTCCACAGGTATGAGAGGGAAAATATACTACATTCCTCTAATTTACTTATTTTTTTTTAATTTTTCCCCCCACCCCCACCCCTAGATGACAGGTATTCTAATACATGCTAGATAGGATAAATTATATGACAAATACAATACATGTATACATATCTATACAGTTATCTTACTGCACAAGAAACATCAGATCTAGAAAGAGAAGAAGAAAAAAACAACCTAAGAAGGAAAACAAAATGCATGGAAATATTCACAGAAAGCATTAAAATGCTGTGTGGTGGTTCACTCTCAGTTCCCACAGGCCTCTCTCTGGATGTATATGAGTATCTTCATCGCAGAACAACTGGTTTGAATCACATGATTGTTGAAGAGAACCATGTCCATCTAAATTGATCATCGTATAGTCTTGTTGCTGTGTATAATGTTCTCCTGGTTCTGCTGATTTCACTCAGTATCAGTTCATGCAAGTCTCTCCAATCCTCTCTGAAATCCTCCTGTTGGTCATTTCTTACAGAACAATAATATTCCATAACATTCATATACCATAATTTATTCAGCCATTCTCCAATTGATGGGCATCTTTTCAATTTCCAGTTTCTTGCCACTACAAAAAGGGCTGACACAAACATTTTTGCACATGTGGGTCCCTTTCCCTCCTTTAAAATCTCATTTCTCTGATCAATAGTGACTTGGAGCACCTTTTCATGTGATAGGAAATAGTTTCAATTTCTTCTTCTGAAAATTGTCTGTTCATATCTTTTGACCATTTGTCAATTGGAGAATGGCTTGAATTCTTATATATTTGAGCCAATTCTCTATATATTTTAGAAATGAGGCCTTTATCAGAACCTTTGGATGTAAAAATATTTTCCCAGTTTACTGCTACCCTTCTAATCTTATCTGCATTCATTTTGTTTGTATAAAAACTTTTTAACTTGATATAGTCAAACTTCTTGGTATAAATCCTACTTGGTCATGGTGTATTATTCTGGGAATGATTTTCTGTAATCTCTTTGCTAATACCCTTTAGGAAGATATAATTTCCTTCTTTGTCTCTTTTAATTAAGTCTATCTTTGCTTTTACTTGGTCTGAGATCAGGATTGCTACCCCTGCTTTTTTTTGTTCACCTGAAGCATAATAGATTCTGCTCCAGCCTTTTACCTTCACCCTGTATGTATCTCTATGTTTTAGATGTGTTTCTTGTATACAACATATTGTTGGATTCTGGTTTTTAATCCAGTCTGCTATCTGCTTCTGCTTTAAGGGAGAGTTCATTCCATTCACATTCACAGTTAAAATAACTA
>JAJPUD010030560.1:0-13102 GCA_023553655.1 Myrmecobius fasciatus | reverse complement strand
GATTTAAGGTGCTGGGCCGGTGGGGGCTAGGACTAAGTCCGAATTACTCCTTAAACAAGGCAAGTCTGCCAGAACACCTGCCCCCAATCAGGGCAGATTGTCCCGAGTGCCTCAGATAAACTCCGGGTGTTTGGAGTTTGGAGTTTTTTGCCAGTCTGAGCTGAGCTGAGTCCCACCCTCACTTCCGACCTACACCAGAGTTCTCTGACACTGCAGTCCTCTGTTTATCTTTCTGTCCGAGTTAGATAAACCTGATATGAAGTTTTTCAGAGATATCTGCAAGCATTATCCAAATATTTCTGGATTCTTTGACTTGAAGGTCCGTTCAGAGGCTTATTTTATTGTTGATTTGAGAGAAGATCGGAGGAGGACGCAGAGACTCACCTTATCACTCCACCATCTTGGCTCCGCCCCCGACACAGCTGCTTTTTTATTGCAATTTCTATTTAACCTAACTTATAGATACTCTTGAAATTCTGTAGGATTCTGGGAATTACAAAGCTGGATGAAGTACTTTATAACTGATTCTCTTTGTTTTTCTCTATCCTTTTGGTACATTTTAGAGCTTTACTGAAGTAATTTAGGAGGGATTGAGGCTCCTTCACATTCCTCTTTCTTCCCCAAATCCTCCAAGATTCCAGTTTTATATTAGATTTACTATATATTCATTACATGTCTATCTAATGTATCTTATTAGAGAATCCTCAACAAATGACAAATACTCAAAACAAGATAATAAAATGAGAATATGATTTTATTAATAGATAAAGTATAAAATATTTATAATTTTAAGAAGCTTTTAAATAGAGTAATCCAAAAATTGAAAGTTTCTTAAGTCCAGACAAAGCAGCTCGAGGTCGGGTTTTAAGAATGACTTGTACTCTAGACTAGCATGAACTAGGGTATAGTGATTGAAGGGAATATATCTAACATCACTCTAAAGAGAATAGGAGATTTCAATTCTTCAAAATGGAAGAAAGTTCAGGAAATATTACTATGGCACAATAAATTTAGAATTTGCCCTGTGGCACCAAATTTAGATGGCATTTAATTTAGAGATCCCTGATAGAACTTGAAGTCTTTTAGCAGGATGAAAGCAACACTATTTTATTTTATTTAGTTAGTTAGTTATTTTTATTTGTATAACATATGTGTGGGTAATTCCTCAACATTAACCCTTACAAAGCTTTCTGTTACAAATTTTTCCACCCAACTCCCCACCCCTCCCCTAGATGGCAAGATATCCACTACATGTTAATTATGTTAAAATACTTGACAAATCAAATATATGTATACATATTTCCAGACTTATCATTGTTGTGCAAGAAAAATCTTATCTACACAAAGAGATATCAGATAAAGAAAACACAATGTAAGCAAACATCAATCAAAAGTATGAGAATGTTATGTTGTGGTTCACATTTCATATCCCTCTCTCTGGGTGTATATGGCTTTCTTCAGTGAACAATTGGAAGTGGTTTGAAACATTTCATTGTTGAAGGGAGCCATGTCCATAAGAATTGATCGTCATATAGTATTGTTGTTGCCGTATATAATGATCTCCTGGTTCAAGGAACACTATTTTAGCATTTAGTTAGCCAGAATAATTAGTTAATACAGGAAATTACCATGTGGCAAGAATGGATTGGTGCAATACTTTTCTATATTGTTCACTCTCCATATCTAAGACAGCCACCTAACAGCAATCTTCTTACTGTGACCTGGCATATTTCACACACACATGAAATTTGCCCCATCCTCTGATTCCTTCCATCACTTACTCCCCAGAAAGGATACTCTTCAGGACCATTTCCTTAAGCACATTTGCCTGCCGCATAAGAACTAATACTTCTGATGAGAAGACTTGCCAAGCTTTTTTTGGGGAATAAGCATCCACCTTTGATGTTTACCTTTCATGCAACTCTCACCCGTGGTTCCAAGAAGATGTAACATGCAGAGAGGCCAGATTTTAGGAAATTATCTCAGGCTAATCCAGGTCGATGGATTATTGTCTCAACAGGTGTCAAACCTGTTGATGACTTAGGGGGATAGTTACCTTTATCATGTGTAAAGACATTCCTTGATGGAATGGACAGATGAAAATAATTTGTTCCATGAAGGTCTTGAAGGTGCTTAAAGCAGAAGCATCCCAAAACATCAACAGTCATCTTAAATTTTATCCTACCAGTGAACTTTAATTATTCAGGAAGAAAGAGTGAGACTGACCACTAAGGTAACTCTGCCTTACTTAAATCCAACTTATGGGCAAGTCAATACATCACCCATGATGTAATTATTTCCTTCCAAATTGAAAAACAAACAACATATGCATTTAAAAACAATATTCTGAGAAGGGACCATTGGCTTCCCATAGTCTGTGACATAAAAATTTTAAGAAATCTTGGACTACATAGAGTATATACAGGACAATATGTATATGTGAAGAGTTGTTTCCTGAGTATCAAAATACTCAGGATAATTTTGGATACCCTCTGTGTGTTGGTGAGTTGAGCATATAGTGAAAGTAGCTTGAGTATAGATATGTGGGACAAGTAATTCATAACTATGATGCTTCTGGAATGTCCAAGATGATGTGGCTTGGCAATTTGTCTTTTTGTGCAATTCTCTTCTGCCACATGCTTCACAGAGACACTTTTTAAGTCAGGGTTATCTTCATTTTCAGAATACATTGAATTTGAAATTTAGAAGAACAAACCAAAAATTGTAATGAGATAGGCAAACATACCAATGAAGAAATACTGATTTTAAATGAAGCATCATCATTCCTAAGAAGGATTAGATTTTTAGTGAAAACTCCATGTAGGTTTCAGGACAATAAGGTCACAAGAGAAGAAAGCATACATCTCTTTCAGCATTCCATCAGATATTTTTACATTTCCTAAGAAGCAAGAAGCAATTACCCAATGTCAATTTATTTAAAGGAGTCCTCTTTGTATACTTAATGTAAAATTTGTCTCCAAGACACCTGACATATGATGTTTGTACTTGTGGTGTATTGTTGTCATAGCTTTACAGTTATTCTGGGCTTATAAATATTGAATATCTAAAAGATTACAGCAACCATTGTCAGTTAACTAGTGGGACAGGTGCCATTTAACTACATAGTGTTACTCTTTGAGGGCTTACATCCTATTTAAAAAAATAAAAATAAAAAGATTCTATTGTCTTATATGTACATCCAACCTAAATATATACAGTTTTAATAATTCTTGATCTATCCTACAAAATGTATTTAACCAAAATTATTAATCTCTAAACATTTGTAAGTCACATGAATTGTACATGGAATACAGAGGTAAAATGATATTAGCGTCCTAGCATCTAAAGAGTTTATATTCCTCTATTGGCAAGGGTGGGGAGGGAAAGAATACACCATACAAATTAAATGTATATATTACTGTATACATTTATACTATATATATATACATATAAAATATGTATGCATATATATATAAATTTTGATGTAACAGATTAAATCTAAGTCAAGTTTTTATATATACAAATATACATAGACACACACACATATATATATGTATATACATATATGTACATATAAAACCTTGAGCTAGATTTATTTCCTTATCTCTTATATGTAGAATTTAATAATTACATCTTTGCTCCTTTTTGTAGTCAATAAGTCAGGTTGATTATTCCTTTGTAATATTTCATATTACCCCTTTCTATGTATTGTTTACTTATCATTCTAGTTCCTGCTCTCTTCAATTCACATCTGGAGTTTGGACTGGAACAAAGGTATCAAATTCTAGCCTCTGAGACACATGTAGTAGCAAAACTCTCCCTATGGTTCAAACTAGATTAAAATATAATTGGGAAAAGTTTTTAAAAATAAAAATACAACATAACATATATAATTTTCATTTGTCTTATTTTGTTGTTTGTTTCCAAATCAATATGAAACCCACAGGATCCATTTCTTTTTTTAGTTTTGATGCCATGGAATCAAATCATCTCTAAAGTCTCTCCTAATTTTAAAATTATGTGTTACTGAAATAGCACGACCAAAGAAAAAGCAAAAGGAAAATGAGAAATAAAACTCATCAATAAAACATTAAAACATACACAGAGAGGAACATAGGAAGTTCAGAATATAGCATGATGAAGCAAAGGACATGGGAAACATAGGGTCAAATTTATTATGTACTTTTACAAAATCTGTACATATTCATGGTATCATATGCAATTATTAATTATCCTTTTCATAAGGAAATGTTCATGATTATTGACATTTATCAAGATAATAAAAATAAGGTAGAATTTTAAAAAAATTCTCTTTAACAAAACAACAAAAAAACCTTGAATATAAAGGTAGAAATCAAGATAGGACTACATAATCTCTAGTGGAATAAAATGAAGGGAGCAGAATCAGAACCCAGGATTAACAAATAGTACTTGTCTATCATAATAAGGATTATGGAATCAGTCAGTTTGTTATCCTCAAAATAAATATGAACTAGCAATATCAAATGAAGTATATGGCTGTGTATACAATTTATAATCTATTTTCTTTAAATTGCACAAATATAAAACCTGCTCGAAGGAAGCATTGATAGCTAAAGAATTGTTGAACTATAAATTGTGATTGAAACTAATTCAGGTATTATCCTTGATAATATTCACAGATCCCTACTAATCCAGAACATTTGGTTAGTTAAATGTAGTTTCTCTCTGTTACTAATCATGAACCTAGAATTCAGAGAGAGCAAACTTAGTCTCTTTTCAGTTTCACAGGCTTTGCATAGCCTGGAGCATAGCACTACATGTAAATAGGCAGTGAATGCTTTGGAGAATGAAAGCTTCAAAGGGACTTTGAACCATGTTATTATCATTGTGAAAACTAATATGGTGGGGAGGAGGGCATAAAGCTGAGCAAATAGAGGGGGATAAATTGATTGAAAAAATTCTAACTTTTGAGGTTACAGAGAAAAATAAAACTTTCAAATAAAAAGTGTTTCAGAGATAGGAATCCTTAAAAAAAGAAGGCTCTGCCTCTTGAAGTGATATATGACAGTATTTATAAGAACTGTTTCTAATTCAGGATGGTGGGTGGAAGGCATTTGGCACAGAGCATCTATGCAGTAGACACATGGAATATCGCTTACAGTTTTGAATACTAAAACACTGCTACATATTTAGTGAGCAATATGGTGTTCAAATGCATGTGTCATTGACTCTAAGCATCAAACGTCCTTGAAAAGCCATTCCACCTGGTTTCCTTTGCCCCTTTGTATAATTGCTATTAGTCAGGGTATCCCAGAAGTAAAGCACATCATTGGAAAATAAATAGAAGCTATAATGTGATAGAGACCACTCTTAAATGCAACCATCCTAGTGTCTATTTCTGTGATTTTGGCTGACTCTTAGGTTTAAAGTTGAAATGACTTGTCACATAGACAAGTCTAATATGTTCTCCCATTTTGTATATTATTGTCACAACAGACATTCATCAATTTATACCCAACATCCTCAGACATGCCACTTTATAAACCATTTCTAGTTTTCAATTCAATTGGATGAGGGGCGGTTATTTTGCACTTGGGCTTAAAAAATGTTTATATATGAATTCATTTATCAGAACCTAAAGAGACCTTAAAAAGTCATCCAATTAATCTCCCTTTTTTACCAATGAGGAAAATGAGGTTCAGAGAGAGGAAGTAATTTTTTTCAAGTCATCAAAATAATGACAAAATGGAATCTGACCCTATGTTCTCCGAATCAAAATCCATTTTTTCTTTTATTGAACCCCAATACTTTTACTTTGTAAAGCATGGTGAAATCCTGCTTTGGCATTTGTATAGCACAATAAAAATAGAACTGGATTAAGTAATATTTTGCTAAAATAAAGAAGTAGATGTTATTACCAAGGTTTAGAAGCTTACTTCAGTTGGAAAATACATGTAGTTTATGAGAGAATTGTGATTTTTGAATATTTTGTCATTCTTTCTGGCATTAGTAAATTGCGATTTATTTTTTATCCATAAATGAGATATAGAATTAAGCATCAACAGTCTGTCAACATATGAAACACCTGTTTTCCTAAAGTTAGCTTGCAAAAATATGCAGCATATCAGTCTTCAATGCAAAAGAAAAAAAGGAACTTGCATCTAAAAATAGTAATAAACATAAATGGGGGTGATGAACTCAGATTTACAAAAAAAAACACACATACAAACATGAAAGTATTAATATAAAATGAAAAGTAAATAGAACAAATTAGAACTATATAATAAAAAAGACTATCAGGAAAGTCAGAACCTAGAAGGAGCTGAGGTCTACAAGAAATGTGAAGAATAATGACTTTTAAACTCTTCAGTTAAGGAGAGAGAAGAAACAAGAAAAAGTAAGGGATAGATGTTTGTTTGGAATGGATGAGATGATGATCATGGGTGACAGAAAGAAAATAGAACAACTCAACTCTCATTTTGCTTCTGTTTCTTTATCCAACAGAATTACCTTCACTTTTGAAAGGATAAAAGAGCGAATTGAAATCCAAAATAAACATTGATATAGTAAGAGTACATATAATAAAAAGAAGTTTTATATTAAGGACTTCTCCCTTATAAAAGAAGTAAAGCTCAGAAAGACAAAATTTAAAAGGAATGTTAAAAGTTATGCTGAAACAGAAACCCATTTTTATCACATGTGCTTGTCATTCAGTATTGGGGGAGACATCAACCAGTCTGCAGCTTTGTATTATTTCGTATTTATCATACAGTGTCATCTCCTATCTGTTTGTACCTGATAAACATCATAGTCAATTGGGCATGAACTGAAATGAAATGGCCCATTACCTTTTGTTGTCCTGGACCTATGAAAAATGTATTTATCTCCTTATGGAAATTTTTAATAAAAGCTGGTGCCATATTGAAACTTTTTCTGATCTCCAGTCATCAAAGCATCAATATGCTCTTCAATGATCTAGTCAAATGAATTCCTTTTAATTGTTTTTGTCTGGAGATTTGACTCATTAATTAGGATGAAAGCCAAAAAAAAAAGAATTTTCCTTTTAATAGTAGCTTATTAAAAGACCCAAGGCAAAAAGTGTTGTTTAGCTGGTCATGAGGCCAACACAGATTTCAAATGGAAGATTGCTTTTAAAGACAAGTTTTTTTTCTTTTTAAAAAACTTTTTATTTTCTAAATATATGCATAATTTTCAACATTCACCCTTGCAAGACCTTGTGTTCCAAATTTTCTCTCCCTTCTCCCCATCCCCACCCCTAGACAGCAAGTAAACCACTATATGTTAAACATGTGAAATTCACATATATATATATATATGTGTGTGTGTATCTATTTATCTATCTAAATATCCAAAATTGTCATACTGCAAAAGAAAAATTGGATTAAAAAGGAAAAAATGGGAAAGAAAACAAAATGCAAGCAAACAACAAAAAAGTGAAAATGCTGTGTTGTGATCTACATTTAGTTTGCACAATTCTCTCTCTGGGTGTAGACGGCTCTTTTCACACAAAATCATTGGAACTGCCCTGAATCACCTCATTGTTGAAAAGACATGTCCATCAGAATTGATCATTGTATAATGTTAATGTTGCACTGTACAATGATCTCCTAGTTCAGGTCATTTCACTTATCATCAATTCATGTAAGTCATCCTGCTGATTATTTCTTATAGAACAATAATATTCCTTAACATTCATATACTATAACTTATCCAGCCATTCTCCAATTGATGGGCATCCCTTCAGTTTCCAGTTTCTTGTCACTACAAAAAGGGCTGCCACAAACATTCTTGCAAATGTGGGGCTCTTTCCCTCCTTTAAGATCTCTTTGGGATATAAGCCCAGTAGAAATACTGCTGGATCAAAGGCTATACATAGTTTAATAGCCCTTTGGGCATAGTTTCAAATTGCTCTCCAGATTGGTTGCATCCATTCACAGTTCCACCAACATTGTATGAGTGTCCCAGTTTTCTCACATCCCCTTCAACATTCATCTTTTCTTTTCCTGTCTTCTTAGCCAATCTGACAGGTGTGTAGAGGTATCTCAGAACTGAAAGACAAGTTTTCTAAAAAGAGAAAGACATCTCTGATAGATAACACATTTACAAAAGAGGATGGTTATTGTATCTCAGATCTTCTTCTGTTGCTACATAATAGGAAATGAGACTAAAGGGAAGGAAGATGACATGAAAGCTCATATGACTATGTACTGAATAGTAAAATAATGCATAGGACAAAGAAATGGATGTCTCTCCTAAAAGGTTTAGATATCTAACACAAAGCACTGATTAGCAAATATCTACATAAGACAAGAAACCTGAAACAATAGGGTGAAACAGCAAATTTGAATACGTGTTCCAAATTAAAATAATTTCAAGCCAACCAAACTGGAAGTATTATCTCACTTTGTCATTAAAAATCTTAGAAATATAACTTCTGAACTACTTCTAGTAATCTTTGAAGAGTTGGGGAAAACCATAGAAGTGATAAAAGACACAAGGCTTTTGAAGGCATTTTGTTTATTTTTTTAAAACCTTTAAATTACATATTCCTTGGGGAATTTGAGAATTTCTTTTTAAGTGCATAGTGTGTAAACACATAGAAAGGAAAACCGATCAATAGGGGAAAGTATGGGTTCACTGATAATGAGACATACATCATTAACTACATTTCTTTTTCTTTTCTTTTTAAAATAAAACTGCTAGTTCATAGACATAGTTTATAATAAGATGCATAAAGTATGGTGTCATCTGATAAGAAAAATTTCAAGACAACTGAAGCATTCTGTTTATAGTAAATACAAAAATAAAATGCCAATTTAAAAAGAGCTTAGGGAACAATGAAGAATTAAGAGAAGTAGCACTACTACTAAAAGTAGATAAATCAATGAAAACAGACATAGAAAGAAGGATGGGGAGTGCTCTGGGTTAGGTACTTATTTGTCCACACACTCAGATTTCAGGGAGGTTAAGTGACTCATTTCAACTGGAGATAGTTTGTTCAGTTCCAGTCATTCTGGATCTATATTACCATTTATAGTTACTGAATAAAAGGGAGAATCCAGACATGCTAGAGGCTTTTGCAATATTCAGAGAAAGTTCTACATATTTTAGGACTTGGTGGAGGTCCTAATGTCTAAGATGTCTAAAGGCTGTCTTTGGTCCCTCAAAGGACCAAGATTTTTTTTTTATTATTAAATTTTTTTATATGCAAAACATATGTATGGATAATTCTTCAACATTAACCCTTACAAAGCTTTCTGTTACAAATTTTCCCCCCAACTCCCCACCCCTCCCCTAGATGGCAGGATATCCACTACATGTTAATTATATTAAAATACTTGACAAATTGAATATATGTATACATATTTCCACACTTATCATTTTTGTGCAAGAAAAATCATATCTACAAGAAAGAAAAATCAGAAAAAGGAAACAATGTAAGCAAACATCAATAGAGAGCATGAAAATCTTATGTTGTGGTCCACATTTCACATCCCTCTCTCTGGGTGTATATGGCTTTCTTCACTGAACAATTGGAACTGGTTTGAAACATTTCATTGTTGAAGAGAGAAAGGACCAAGATTTGATCAGTGTCAAGCACTGCTAGAAACCACTAATTTTGGTCCCCTGATTCCACCCATTTTGTTCTTTCATGGCACCACAGAATGGAACACTTCAATTTTCAACCTTCTATTGCTTTAAACTAGTATTTTAGTACTCCTCATGTCCATTTTTTTGAGGCAATTTGGGTTAAGTGACTTGCACACCGTCACACAGCTAGGAAGTGTTAAGCGCCTGAGGTCACATTTGAACTCAGGTCTTTCTGAATTCAAGGCTGGTGCTCTATCCACCACACCATCTAATTGTTCCAATGTCCATTTGTAAAACACTACAATCTCACAATTTATTCACAATTTCATCTGTACTTTAAATAAATGTAGTCTTTTAAAATTGTGTAAATATCTTACTATTAAGGAAACTTGGGAAAAACCTAGATAAAGATTAATAAATAGTGTTAATGTTAGAAGTTCTTTAAAAACTTCAGAGCAAAATTTTAGGTTGTTTTTAGTTTGTTTGTAAATGGAGTTAGGTTCCATTTTTCTTTGTTTTTCTTTGTTCTACAATGATATTTTCTTTTTGTCCTCTGTAACCCTAATTCTTGTTCTTTAACTCCTCTAATATTAATTTCAGAAGATCTGAAATTTAATTTCTAGTTGTCATTGTAGCTACACCAAGCCTAAGTAATTTCAGTCCTTATCTAATGACTTATTTCATGGTGTTGAACGAGTTTCAGCTGATCTAATCATCAGACAATAGTTATAGTCATGAAATCTGTAATAGCCATGAAATAGTTATAATCATGAAATATGTTGCCAGCCCCTACTTGAAGAAGACTTCCTGGTGGGTAAAATATGTCAGAGCTTGTCTTGTTTTGACAGGACTTTGAAGAATTCAGGGTTATGCTATAATACAAGGACTTTTATGTCTTTCTTAGATTTTTTAACCTATATGCTAGTTCTCTCCCTATATATGTAACGAGGATAACTTACACAAAAATGTCACATGAAAGTCTATAAGAGAAAACAAAGTACTTTTTCAATAGCATCACAAAAAGTAATATACTATAATAGCATCATGTAATATTCAAAATGTAATATATTTTGAAATATTGTTTTTGAAAAGTATGTTATACATGTATACATAGATGTATACACATGAAATTCAGCAATTTGAAAACCATTTAAACTAAAACTGTAAGAGTAATTGCCCAGGCTTTATTTTGATTTAGTTATTCTTAACAACCTTACTGTCACAGTATGAATGTCATAAGTTTATAAATATATATATATACATATATATATATATATTGGACACAAATTGATTGGACACAAATGAAAGCTAGGTAACAGATAAAATCTGAGAAGAGGGAGGGTAACAAATGAGTATGCTCTCTGATAATTACAATTCATAGGGTAAAGATCAAGTGGATTTAAAATAAAATGTAGAAGGACAACGTAGCCCCAAGAGAATTTCAAAAATAGCTTTGTCAAAATAAACCTGGAAGTTTATAAGGAAGAGGAAAGTATGAAATCCATGTATCACATAGCTTATTTGCATCCATTGTTGAGGTTTGACTTACATGTTAATCAAGAACAACTGGATCCCGGACAGTGTGATTAAAGGAATTTGTCTGGACTCAAGTGATCAGAAATTTCTCTAAATGGCCTTCTACTGAGCTAAGGTAAATATACACATGAATCTTTATCTAGACATATAGAGATTTATATATATATATATATGTATATATATATATATAATTATTATAATTTACTGCAGATCCCCAGAATGTCTGTATTAAAAAACATATTCCTAATGAAAGCCTCCTTTTGAGTTATTTTTACTGAAAAAAAATTGGGTTTCTTTCCCCTCAATTTAGGTGTGAATTCTAAGTTATTTTTTATTTGAAATTTTGAACATCTGTTCAGAATGTTTTTCAGTATTCAATGGTTCAAAAATGTCATCTTGTACCCTTTAAGCTCAAAGTATAAATTTAGAATTGGTGCCTTTATAAATAAAAAAAGAAGTTGCAAAATCCTGTTACTTGTTAATGAAAGAACCTTTTATTTGATGAGAATTTTACAAAAATGTAACATTATAATAATAATTCTTACATATCAAAAAAAATCATAGTTGTATTCTCTACTGAGCTTTAACAAAGAGTCCTGTAATAGTTGTGTAAATAGCAGGAAACTAAAAAGACCCTTCTTATTGTTCATAAAGGCAAGTTCATGACCGCTGAAAATTTGACCTATCACATAATTTAGTTTGTTATTTCTAAAGAAGAATATTCTTCTTGACAGCAGGAAACTTGACAGTTTGCTTTGTTTTCATTGCATCTTTATATTTTTATTACCCACAGTACTTGGAATATAATAGGTGCTTTTAAAATTCTTGTTTTATTGGGTTGGTTGTGTTTGGATCTGTGAGCTGTTCTAATTTTCTACCATTAAGGCTGATGATTTAAGGTTAGGTCAATATTATCTCAGAGAAGTATATTTCAATGCTAGCACCACCACACACAGACTTTACTAAAGAAGAAACTAATAAGGCTTGCAGTAATTTCCTAAATTGTCACCATCCCTTTGAGATTCCCTCCATCTCTCCTGGGGAGTTTAAATGTCAACTAGCTACCAGTACTTCAGATGTCACTCCCACAAATATTCTTGTAGGAATCATCACCATTTACCCTTCATTACCCAATATTTCTTGACTTAGCTGAATTTTTTTTAATCCCACCAAATCTTCTAGTTACAATGCTCCCTTCCATTAAAATCCAGTGGACCAGACCTGTTCCATCTTCATTGACTGCCTTTCTTCTTTGTTGAGTACTTTCCCCAAAAACCTGATTTGTTTTGCCTTTTTTCTGCTGATTCTACCTTGTTGCATGATCTGTTTCCTTGTATGGTTTCTTAAAACATATGCACACACACATACATACACTAAAATACACTAAAATTGAAGATCAAAGAACAAACAGTATTAAAGGATTCATTCTCAAACATTAAAGAACTAAATAATTGTAAAACCTATTCATGACACTGTCTTGTCTTGAAACCATTGTGAATAAATACTAGTGGAATTTCTGAGGAGGGTCTCTGTTTGTATTAGGTTCAGGGGGAAGAAAAACAAGTTGTTGCTCACCAAGGCAGGCGTGGAAGGTTTGGGTTGTGGGGATAATCAAATACACAGGTGCAAAGAACTTGGGTCCTAGTAGACAGGATGTCAGAAAGCAATGTTGGATGCTTTTATTCCTTGTTTTTATAACATTTTGGCCATTGGTTAAGCAACAGAGAGTCTAGCCAGTCATTAAAGAGTAAACATCTTCTCCCCTTCTCCTTTTTTTTCTTATAAAATACCCATCCTGGAGGACCCACTTAGAACAATCTGTCCTAGGATGTTGTTTGATCCCATGCTGCTTCATATCACAATAAAACTGTTTTCTTTGACAAACCAATGCGATGTGTAGTCCATTTTTACCTATTGAATTTGCTTTCTAATAGCACTACTTTATGTCATTAAATCACCTGGGTGGACTATG
>JAJPUD010030559.1:0-13102 GCA_023553655.1 Myrmecobius fasciatus | reverse complement strand
CTCATTCTAGCTGGATAACTTATTCTTGGCTGTAATCCAAGTTCTTTTGCCTTTCGGAATATCTGATTCCAGGCCCTTTGATGCTTCAATGTGGAAGCTGACAGATCCTATGTAATTCTAATTACAGTTCCTCTATATTTGGACTGTTTCTTTCTAGCTGCTTGCAATATCTTTTCCTTGGTGCGATAGTCCTGAAATTTGGCCACAATATTCCTTGGGGTTTTAATTTTGGGGTCTCTTTCAGGAGGTGATCGGTGAATTCTTTCAATACCAATTTTGCCTTCTGATTCTAAAGCATCAGGGCAATTCTCTTTCACGATTTCCTGGAAGATAGCATCAAGGTTCTTTTTTTCATCATGGCTTTCAGGGAGTCCGATAATCCTTAGATTGTCTCTCCTGGATCTGTTTTCCAAGTCAGTTGTTTTTCCTAGGAGATATTTCATATTTTCTTCTATTTTTTTTCATTTTTTTGTTTTTGTTTGATTCTTGAAGTCTTATTGAGTCATTTACTTCTATTTGTTCAATTTTAATTTTTAAAGTATTATTTCCTTCAGTTATCTTTTTTAGCTCCTTTTGTAGCTGGCCAATTGAACGTCTTGATTCAATGCATTCTTTTTCCATTTTGCCAATTTTATTTTTCAATGAATTGTTGTCTTTTTCCAATTCACCAATTTTGTTTTTCAGTGAATTGTTGTCTTTTTCCAATTTGCCATTTTTATTTTCCAGTGAATTGGTGATTTTTTCCAATTCACCATTTTTATTTTCCAGTGAATTGGTGATTTTTTCCAATTCACCAATTTTATTTTTCAGTGAATTGTTTTCTTTTTCCAATTCACCAGTCCTGTTTTCCAGTTTTTGATATCTCTGTTGCCCTGATCTCAATTTATTTCCCCATTCTTCTTCTAGCTCTCTTTTGAGATTCTTTATGCAATCTTCCAGGTAAGCCTTCTGGAAGGGAGACCAGCTTAAGTCCGTCTTTGTGGCTTCATCTGGGATTGTTTTCAGAATCTCAGGATCTGGGGACTGCTCTAGTTTCTCTCCATAAAAGCTGTCTATAGTGAGAGCTCTCTTCTTCTTGCTCATGATTTTCAGCAGAGGTATCTGTCACCAGCAGGGAATTCTGCATCAGCAGCAGCAGCAGTGATTTCAATTTGCCCTGGGGCAGTTTGCCAAGTTGACTTCTGGTCTGAGGCTGGTGGGGCTGGATCCGCACTAGGACCACATTTTCAGCTGCTCTCAATCCACCCTTTAGCAAAGGCAGATCTGCCAAAGCACCTGCCCGCAAGCAGAGCAAAGTGGCCCAGGCGTCTCCCAGGGGCTTCCTGGGTGCCTAAAATCCGCCCCTGTATCACAGCCCTGACTTCCGCCCCAGCTGGCGTCTGGGCTGATTTCCCCTGAGGATAACCTTCTCTGAAGTTTTTTCAAAGTAGATTGTTGATAGAAGTGCTTTGTAGTCCAAGTGTTTGGTGGAGCCTTCACTCCCGAACCAGTTCGGAGGCTCAATTTCTCTGGGTCTGAGGGAGGGTCTCTGGAGCTCACAGAGAATGCTGTCTGCAGTTCGCCATCTTGGCTCCACCCCGAGAACAATTAATTCCAATACTATATAAACTATTTGAAAAAAATAGGAAAAGAAGATGTTCTACCAAATTCCTTTTATGATACAGATATGGTACTGATAGCTAAACCAGGTAGGGTGAAAACAAAGAAAGAAAACTATAGAACAATTTCCCTAATGAATATTGATGCAAAAATCCTAAATACGATATTAGCAATAAGATTACAGAAAGTCATCCCCAAGATAATACACTATGATCAAGTAGGATTTATTCCAGTAATGAAGGGCTGGTTCAATATTAGGGAAACTATCAACATAATCAATTATATTAATAACCAAACTAAGAAAAATCACATTTATCTCAATAGATGCAGAAAAAGCATTTGATAAAATCCAACACCCATTCCTATTAAAAACCCTAGAGAGTATTGGAATAAATGGGCTTTTCCTTAAAATGATCAGTAGCATCTATTTAAAACCATCAGCAAGCATCACATGTAATGGGGACAAACTAGACCCATTCCCAATAAGATCAGGAATGAAACAAAGCTGCCCACTGTCACCATCACTATTTAATATTGTATTAGAAATGTTAGCTTTGGCAGTAAGAGAAGAAAAAGAGATCAAATAAATTATAGTAGGCACTGAGGAAACCAAATTATCACTCTTTGCAGATGACATGATGGTATACTTAGAGTACCCTAGAGACTTAACTAAAAAACTGCTAGAAACAATTCACAACTTTAGCAAAGTTGCAAGATACAAAATAATTCCACATAAATCATCAGCATTTTTATATATTACCAATAAAGTTCAGCAGTAAGAGATACAAAAAGAAATTCCATTCAAAATAACTGTCCATAGTATAAAATATTTGGGAATCTATTTGCCAAGGAACAGTCATGAACTAAACTACAAAACACTTTCCACACAAATAAAGTCAGACCTAATCAGTTGGGAAAACATCAAATGCTCAGGGGTAGGCGAGCAAATATAATAAAAATGACAATACTACCCAAACTAATTTACTTATTTAATGCCATACCAACCAAACTCCCAAGAAATTATTTTACAGATCTAGGAAAAAATAGTAGCAAAGTTCATTTGGAAGAACAAAAGGTCAAGAATTTTAAGGGAATTAATGAAAGCAAAAGGCTGATGAGGGCGGCCTTGCTGTGCCAGATGTAAAATTATATAGCAGCGGTCATCAAAACCATTTGGTACTGGCTAAGAAATAGAGCAGTCGATCAGTGGAATAGGATAGGATCACAGGACAAACTAGGCAATAACTATAGCAATCTAGTGTTTGATAAACCAAAAGACCCCAGCTTTGGGGATAAGAACACACTATTTGACAAAAACTTCTGGGAAAATTGGAAACTAGTGTGGAAGAAATTAGGGCTTGACCCACACCTAACACTACATACCAAGATAAGATCTAAATGGTTTCATGATTTAGATATAAAGAGTGATATTATATGCAAATTAGAGGAACATAGGATAGTTTACCTCTCCAACCTGTGGAGAAGGAAGAAATTTGTGTCCGATGAAGAACTGGAACTCTTAATTGAACACCAGATAGATAATTTTGATTATATTAAGTTAAAAGTTTTTGTACAAACAAACCTAATGCAGACAACATTAGTAGGGAAGCAATTTATTAGAAAATCATCTTTACATTTAAGGATTCTTATATAAAGACCTCATTTCTAACATATATAGAGAATTGTCTCATATTTATAAGAATTCAAGCCACTCTCCAATCGATAAATGGTCAAAGGATATGAACACACAATTTTCAGATGATGAAATTAAAACCATTTCTAGTCATATGAAAAGGTGCTCCAAATCTCTATTGATAATAGAAATGCAAATTAAGACAACTCTGAGATATCACTATATACTTGTCAAATTGGCTAAGATGACAGGAAAAGATAATGACGAATATTTGAGGGGGTGTAGAAAAACTGGGACACTGATACATTGTTGGTGGAAAAATCCCATGGACAAGAGTAATAGAAGATAGACACTAGAAGATGAGCCCTACCCCACCCCACCCCAGGTCAGAAGGTGTCTAATATACACCATTTTGCAACAACCCAAAAGGTGACTATACACATGTATATAATCAGATGGGCAATTTCAAAATCAGACTGATTATATACCTTGCACCCAAAGGTAGAGAAGATCTATAAAGTCAAATAAAACAAAGAACTACTAAAAAAGGGAAGTCAAAATATAATTAGAATAACAGGAAAGTTTGACCGTTGTACTTAAAATGAAATAGGACAGAATTCTGTCAAGATAACTTCCTGTTCAGGGCAAATATTCTTTTGTAAAGACCTATTGCAATGACCTAAAAAGTGATTCTACACATGAACATCACTAGATGATCAAATAGAAATCAAACTGATTATATGATTTGAAACCAAAGGTAGAGTAGCTCTACACAGTTAGTTAAAACAAGATCTGGAGCTGACTGTGGATCCTATTATGTCTTAATGAAAAAATTCAGACTTAACTTATGAAAAGATGCTCCAAATGACTATTGATCAGAGAAATGCAAATTAAGACTACCTTGAGGTACCACTACACACCTGTCAGATTGGCTAAAATGACAGGAAAAGATAACGATGAATGCTGGAGGGGATGTGGGAAAACTGGGACACTAATACATCGTTGGTGGGACTGTGAATGGATCCAACCATTCTGGAGAGCAATTTGGAACTATGCTCAAAAAGTTATCAAACTGTGCATACCCTTTGACCCAGCAGCATTTACATTAATATAAATTACTATTTATATTAAATATAAATAATATTTATATTATTGGGCTTATATCCCAAAGAAATCATCAAGGAAGGAAAGGGCCCCACATGTGCAAGAATGTTTGTGGCAGCCCTTTTTGTGGTGGCTAGAAACTGGAAACTGAATGGATGCCCATCAATTGGAGAATGGCTGAATAAATTATGGTATATGAATATTATGGAATATTATTGTTCTGTAAGAAACGACCAGTAGGATGATTTCAGAAAGGCCTGGAGAGAATTACATGAACTGATGCTGAGTGAAATGAGCAGAATCAGGAGATCATTATACATGGCAACAACAATACTATATGACGATCAATTCTGATGGACATGGCTCTCTTCAACAATGAAATGTTTCAAACCACTTTCAATTGTTCCCTGAAGAAATCCATATAGACCAAGAGAGAGGGATGTGAAATGTGGACCACAACATAACATTTTCAGGCTCTCGATTGATGTTTGCTTGCATTGTGTTTCCTTTATCTGATTTTTCTTTCTTGTAGATATGATTTTTCTTGCACAACAATGATAAGTGTGGAAATATGTATACATATATTCAATTTGTCAAGTATTTTAACATAATTAACATGTAGTGGATATCTTGCCATCTAGGGGTGGGGTGGGGAGTTGGGGGGAAAATTTTGTAACAGAAGGCTTTGTAAGGGTTAATGTTGAAGAATTACCCATTCATATGTTTTGCAAATAAAAAAATAAATTAAAAAAAAATTCAGACTTAAAATTGAAAATAGTAGGAAAACTCACCAGACTATATAGATATTATATATATATATATATTTAATAATACACATAATAAATATATATAATATATAAATAACTTTCCTTATGAATATGAAGTTGAAGTGATGAATAGATTTAAGGGACTAAATGTGTTAGATAAGAGTGCTTAAAAATTATAGCCAGAGTTTCACAATATTGTATAGGAGGTGAAAAAAAATTCTAAAGAAAAAGGGAGAGCAAGAAAGAAAAATGGCCATCTGATGAGACTTTACAAATAATTTGGGAAAGAAAGAAAGCAAAAGATAATGGAGTAAGAGAACAATTTACCCAACTCAATGCAAAATTCCAGAGAATAGCAAGGAGAGATAAAAAAGGATTTCTTAAATGAGAATTCAAGGAAGTAGAAGAAAACAGCAAAATTATAAAAGCAAGGTATCTCATGCAGAAAATTAAAAATATCAAAGGAATATTTCATATAAAAATGGGCATGATAAAAAAACTGTTAGGGATTTAACAGAAATAGAAGAAATTAAAGAGGTGGAAAAATATATAGAAAAGCCATGCAATCGGATTTTAATATCACTGATACCCACCACAGTATGGTTATTGTTCTAGAAAAAGATATCCTAGAGAATGAAGTCAAGTGGGCTTAGGAAGCATTGCTAACCATAAGGACAGGGAGATGAAAGAATTCTTACATAAAACAAACAGCCAGCAAGATAATTTCAGAAAGACCTGGACAGACTTACATGAACTGATGCTAAATGAAATGAGCAGAACCAGGAGATCATTATACATGGCAACAAGACAACTATAAGATGATCAATTCTGATGGACATAGCTCAACAATGCGATGATTCAAACCAGTTGCAATTGTTCAGTGATGAAGAAAGCCATCTACACCCAGGACTGTGGGAACTGAGTGTAGACCACAATATAGCATTTTCACTCCTTTTGTTGTTGTTTGCATGCATTTTATTTTGCTTTCTCTCTCTCTCTCCCTTTCTCTTTCTCTCTCTCTCTCTCTCTCTCTCTCTCTCACTAGTTTGATTTGATTTTTCTTGTACGGCACGATAATTATATAAATATGCATGCATATATTGGATTTAACATATATTTCTACCATGTTTAACATATATTGGACTATTTGCCATCTAGGGGAAGGGGGTGGAAGAAGAGGGAAAAACTGGAACACAAGGTTTTGCAAGGGCTAATATTGAAGAATTGTTCACATATATGTTTTGAAAAATAAAAAGCTTTAATAAAGAAAAAAAAGAATTCTTACCTGAGCTATTTAAAATCCTAAAAGATGTTGCATAAGTGTGGCATTCAATATATCAGCATTTTTTTAATATCAGTCACTTTTTTTCATTTTCTTTTTTTTATAAATATTTTTGTTTTCAAAACATATGCATGGATAATTTGACAACACTGACCTTTGCAAAGCCTTGTATTCCAAATTTTCCCTTCCTTCCTCCCATTCCTTCCCCTAGATGGCAAGCAATCCCACATATGTTATACATGTTAAAGTATATATTAAATCCAATATGTATAAACATATTTATACAATTGTCTTGCTACACAAGAGAAATCAGATTAAAAAAAGAAAAGAAATGAGAAAGGAAAAAAATGCAAGCAAACAACAACAAAATGAGTGAGAATGTTATGTAGTGATCCACATTCTGTCCCAACAGTTCTCTCTCTGGGTACGGATGGCTCTCTTCATTACAAGATCATTGGATCTGGCATCAATCATCTCGCCAGCAACATTTTAAAACTCAACAGTGGCCACTGGATTAGAAAAGATCAGTTTCTATCCCAAAATTAAAGAAGGACAATGACAAAAATGTTCAGATTACTGAATAATTACATTCATTTGCATACTGACAAGGTTATGTTTAAGAGTCTTATGTTTCATCAATATGTGAACTGAGAACACCAGAAGAGGAGGCTGGTTTTTCAAATGGGCAGGGGGAACTAGAGAATTGCCTAGACTTTGCAGATTATGGAGAAAACAAAGAAGTTCCAGAAAAAAACATCTGTTCTCCTTCACCAATTGTGGGGATCACAGCAAAATGAGACCAGTCCTCAAAGAAATGGAATTACCACATCCTTTTATTTGTCTTCTGAAAAGCTGTATGCAGGTCAAGAAACAACAATTAGAACCAAACATAGAACAACTGATTAGTTTAAGATTGAAAAAGAAATAAAACAAAGCTGAATATTATCACCTTTTTATTTGATTTATATACAAGAATACATCCTATAAAATGCCAAGCTGGATGAATAAAAAGTCAAATTTAAAGTTATTGGGAGAAATATCAACAATCTCAGATATGCAGATGACACCAATCTGATAGCAGAAAATGAACAAGAACAAGAAGAATGAATAAGGATCTCTTGATGAGGTTGAAATAGGAGAATGTAAAAGCTGGCTGGAAGCTTAACATCAAAAATGCAAACCACAGTAACTGGTTCCATTACTTCTAAACAAATCTAGTGAAAAGAAATGGAAGGAGATTTTAAATTTGGGGGCTCGAAGATCACTAGAGATGATAACTGATGAACTTAAAAGACCCTTGTTCCTTAGAAGGAAAGTTATGGCAAATCTGGACAGCATACTAAAAAACAAAGATGCCACCTTACCAACAAATGTCCAAATAGTCAAAACTATGGTTTTTCTAATAGCAATGTATGGGTAAGAGTTGGACTATAGGGAAAAATTTAGCAAAATAAATCAACACTTTAAAATTGCACGGACTTTTGAAAGTCCTTGGACAAAAACAACAACAAAAATCAGTCAATAAATAAATTAATTCAGATTGTTCATTGGAAGATCAAATATTATAGCTGAATCTTAAATATTTTGACCATATAATGAGAAGACAAGATTCATTGGGAAAAAACCCTGAAGTTGGGAAAGATTGAAGGTAAAAGGAGAAGGGGATGGCAAAGAATGGGACCAATAAGAGTCATGGAAACAACATATATGAGCATGGAAGACTTTGAGAGATAGTGGAGGGGAGAAGGACCTGGCATGTTATTATCTATAGGCTCATGAAAAGTCAGACAAAACCAAATGAATGAACAACAACAAATAAATTCTTATTGAATTGAGTGGTTGAACTGATTTTTATGGCTATTTGCCCCTTTACAACTTGCTACCTTTTCTGTTAGACCTACAGAACCTGCTCCTATAGCACAAATCTACTTTCAAGTAGCCTTTAACTTGGTTGTAATGTTAAGCATGAAGAAAGTACATGTGGACTAAAAAAAAGTGAAAATAAGGAGTACTTGTAAGCAGTTTAATGCATTAAACTTGTATCAAGGTAAGTGTCTAATCAAAATACCTCTCCAAATTTTATAAACCTGTGCAGTCCTTCACCATGCAACTAGCAAATATAGATAGTAATCAGCTCTGATGACTTCTATTTAGAAATATTCCTTTCCATTACTGAACATTATGTGTTAAAGACTTTAACATTTTATCTCAGATAGTGATAAGTAGCCATGGAAAGCTCAATGCCAATGGAAATAAAATGCCATGTTAAATTGGTTCTGAAAAGACTTATTTGTATTAGAAGTTAACTTTTTTTTCTTTTTGACCTTACAGCAACCCATCTCCCTCATTATCATGAAAGGAATATGAGTCACATGAAAAAACTAAGAATCAAAAATGGATATGAGTTGGTATGTGTAAACAAAACAAGATGAAAAACATCAAGCATAGATTTACAGTTTCAATCCCTAATTTAAGAAGGTAAATTTCAATACTCTCTACGTCATTTTCATATGCAAAAAGATTACCCATTTGTATATTTAATTTAATATACATTCATTAAGGTGATAAAAACCAACAAATTCAATTTGTTTCTGCTAATAAAAACACTGAAAACTTCATCAGTGTCAGAAGTAAGAACGTCCTAAAATGTAGTGGTTATCAGTCAGACAATGATCACTATACAGATACCTTACCAGCAACATTCCCTAGAGAGATATATAATGAAAAAACCTTTTCACAGACAGAAATGGAATGGACATAATAGTGATGACTCTTAACATGTGATGAGTCCTTTGATGGAAATCCAGACATAAAAAATCCCAGAAATAATCTTTAGTATGGTGCAGTGAAGAGCCTTAGTATGGAAGTGAATTTGAATCCTGACTAGAATTTTCTGGTCTGTGTAATCCTGGATAATTCTTTATGGTCCTCAACTTATTTATCTATAAAATGTGAATAATAATTTCCCACTGCCTACCTTACAGGGTTATTTTGGAAGTTTGTGTATGGTTTTGTTTTATTTTTTTTAATAGAACTTAATTTTTCCAAATACCCATATAGTTTTGTAAAACTTTGTACTCCATTTTTCTCTCGCCCTTACTTATCTGTTCCTTTTCCAAGATAGCAAACAACTTCATGTAGATCAAATATGTGCAATTCTTTTAAACATATTTCCATGTTTGTCATGTTGTGAAAAAATTGCATCAAAAAGGAAAAAAAAAGCAAGAGAAAGAAAAAAATAAAACAAATAACAAAAAGGTGAAGCTACTATACTTTGATTCACATTCAGTCAGGTGGCATTTTCCATCCTAAGACTATTGGAATTACCTTGAATCAGCACAATGTTGAAAAGGTATATCATATTTGATCATCACATAATCTTGTTACTGTGTACAATGTTTTCTTCATTCTGCTTACTTCACTCATCATCAGTTCATGTAAGTCTTTCCAAGCTTTTCTGAAATCAGCCAGCTCATGGTTTCTCATAGAAAAATAATATTCCATAGCTTATTCAGCCATTCTCCAGGTGATAGGTATCCACTCAATTTACAGTTCCTTGCCACCACAAAAAAGGCTGCTACAAAAACGTTAAGATCTTACACAGTTACACATTTTGGAAGAGGTCCTTGTGTTCATGAGATAAGATGATTAATTTTCAGTTTAAAAGAGGCATGATAATATATACAAAAAATAAAATAAAGCTTCAGTTAAAAATCCAAGAGTAGCAAGTACAAGATGCTCTGGTGAACTGCCAGGTACCCACTGGTTTAAGCTGTTTAATTCATGTACTAGACTGAACTATATTTGATTGTCCCTGAAGAACTACAAACCAGTCGTGCAATCTGGTGCCTTGTACTATGTGACCATATAAACACTAGATGATGATTTTGGTCACATGAACTAAGGAATGACTTTAGAACTGGCACCAAACAAAACCACCTACTATTATTGATCCAAGATGGGAAAACCTGTCTAGCAGAAGCATGAAACTTACGCTCAATATCCTGTAAGTCTTAATTTTCTACCTACTAGACATCTGTGTATGAAATACATATGATGTTCAAGACTATTCAACACAATGCAACTTGTTTAGGTGCATGTTTGATGGGCACAGCCTTCAAAAATCCAGGATCACCTTTACCAAAAATTAGTGCTCAGGAAGATAGTGCAAGCAAGAGCTTTTTTACTATGTGGTATACCTAGCCCAGAGGCAACATACACACACACACACACACACACACACACACACACACACTATATGGCAGGAAATACATAGATTCAGTGACAAAGGGTTGGTCACTTATGTATATAGTAGCAAAATCTCAGTGGGAGTACACACTCAAAGTGAGATCTAAGTAGGGAAATTGTATCCCTTAAAATTGCCTTGTTTGAGAATGGATAATTAATGCCAGATATGGAAGGGGGCTTATGAGAACCTTCTATCATCCACCATCTCCCAAAGTCTGTCCAAGGTCATATTCATGGTTTCCATCACGTACTTTGCTGTACCCTTTCAATCATACACAGCTATTTGTACAGGTCAATGCCAAACACATTTGAAATTGTTGAAGAGTAACTTTGCTAAGGAAACCACTGGCAACTGATGAGTAGTCCAGAAAAAAGACCTCATGAAGAAGGTACTGCCTGGTTCTGAAGGAAGCTAGTATTTCTGAGAGGTGAAAGCGCAGGGTGAAGCATCTATGGGCCTGGGGTAGCCAGTACAAAATCCTAGAGATGATAGAAAGAGCATCCTGAACTGAAAGGATGCCCATCAATTGGAGAGTGGCTGAATAAATTATGGTATATGAATGTTATGGAATATTATTGCTCTGTAAGAAACGACCAGCAGGACGATTTCAGAGAGGCCTGGAGAGACTTTCATGAACTGATGCTGAGTGAAATCAGCAGAACCAGGAGATCATTATATACGGCAACAACAATATTATATGATGATCAATTCTGATGGACATGGCTCTCTGCAACAAAGAATTGTCTCAAACCAGTTCCAATTGTTCACTGAAGAAAACCATATACATCCAGAGAGAGGGATATGAAATATGGACCACAACGTAACATTTTCATGCTCTCTATTGAGGTTTGCTTGCATTGTGTTTCCTTTCTCTGATTTTCTTTTTTTTTTTTCTTGTAGAAAGGATATTTCTTGCACAACTTGTCAAGTATTTCAACATTATTAACATGGAGTGGACTTCCTGCCATCTAGGGGAGGGGAGGGGACTGGGGGTAAAAGTTGTAATGGAAAACTTTGTAAAGATCAATGCTGGGGAACTACCCATACATATGTTATACAAATAAAAAGCTTTAATAAAAAAAGAAAAGAAAATATTCCCAGGAAGGTTGAATTCACAAATGAATACTACAAAACACTTTTAAAATGTATTTTTTTAAAAAATTATTTAAAAATTAAATACAAAATTTAAAAAATGAAAAAAAGAAAAAAGAAAGAGCATCCTGTATGAGCAGTAAGGAGACCAATTTAAAATAACTATACAGCGATGGGAGGTAACATGCATTAAAGATGTACATGGAGGAAGGAGCGTGGTTATAAAAAGCTTTAAATATCAACATGGGAAATTTATATTTGCTGCATATTTGAGCCAGTTTTAATGAATTTAAGTCAATGTGTTAGCAGTTTTTACAGCAATCAAAAATAGATAATGCGATTTTAGGCTAAATTAATAAGGTATCACTCCTCAAAATAGGGAAGCAATTGTCCCACTATAAAGTACTAGGCACCAAAGTCACATGTTCCCAAAGGAGAGCAATGAAGATGATGATAGATCTTGAGTCTGTTATATGAGAGTTGGTTGAAAGAAATGGCAATATTTAGCCTGGAAAAGAGAATAACTATGTTCAAATATTTGAATGATTGTAACTTGTTCTGTCTAGTTCTAGAAGTCAAAATCAGAGTTACAGGTGAGAATTGCAAAGAGCCAGACTTGAGTTTGATGTCAGGAAAACTTCACAATTAAGGCTGTGAAAAATAAAGCAAACTGCTATGAGAATGGGTGATTTGATGGCTACCTGTTGAGTATGTTATAATGGAGAATGCATGTACAGATAAGACTATATGGTTGCTTAGGGCTTTTCTAATCTTCAAAATCTGATATTCTGTTATCTTAAAGAAAATAGGAAATCTCCAGAATTTAAGGGTGTGGTCACTCATTTACTTCAGAAAAAATCACTTTCTGGCAGGGATGTAGAAAATGTATTAGAGTGAGGAAAAGACTTGAAGCAAGGAGATAAAATAGGATTTTATTGCAAGAGTCCAGAAAATATGTGATGAAGGATTGAGCTAAGGTTATATCCCTGTGAGTAAAGAGAAGAAAACAGATACAAAAGATATTGAGAAGGTAGAAATGACAAGATTTGACAACTAATTAAATATAGTAGGAAAAGAAGAGTAAGGAGTTCAGGACATCACCAAGATCAAAAGACTGAATGACTTGGAATAATGTTTATACCATCAACAAAAGCAGGAAATTTTGGAAGAGGAGTGGAAAAAAAAACAGAAGGACAGACCCAAGTGAAAGACCTTACATTTATTCCTATTAAATTTCATCTTGTTTTATTCAACCCAATATTCTAATCTCTCTTTTTTTTTTAATAAAGCTTTTTATTTGCAAAACATATGAGTGACTTTTCAACATTGACCTTTGCAAAAAAACTTTTTTTTTCCTAAGCCTTTCCTTTCCCTCC
>JAJPUD010030557.1:0-13105 GCA_023553655.1 Myrmecobius fasciatus | reverse complement strand
CTGATTCTTCTAATTTCCCTTCTATTAGTCTATCCCTTTCTTTTCCTCCTTTCCCTCCCACTTCCCTATAAGGAAAGACAAGTTTCTCTGTAAAACTAAGAATGTCTGATATATACTTTTAGAGCCCAATCTGATGAGAATAAGATTCACACAATGCTCATCTCCCTCCCTTCTTTCTCTCAATTATATTAGATTTTGTTTGCCTCTTCATGAGATTTTACCTTATTTTTACTTACTTTTTTATACCTTATTTTATACCACCTTCCACCTCTAGTTTTCTTTTTCATATTATCAAAGTAATATCCAGTTAATTATACCCCCAATCTTTAAGTATCCCCATAATAGAAATAAAGTTCTCAAGAGTCCTTTCCTTTTTATGCTTCTCTTGAGTTCTGTGTTTGGAGGTCAAATTCTTTGTTCAGATCTGGTCTTTTCATTAGAAACAGGTGAAATTCATTAATCATTAAATTATCAAATCATCACATAATCAAATCAAATCATTAAATGACCATCTTCTTCCCTGGAGGATAATGCTCATTCCAGCTGGGTAGGTTATTCTTGGTTGTAATCCAAGTTCCTTTGCTTTTCAGAATATCTGGTTCCAGGTCCTTCGATCCTTCAATGTGGATGCTGACAGATCATGTGTGATTCTAATTATAGATCCTCAGTATTTGAATTATTTCTTTCTAGCTGCTAGTAATATCTTTTCATTGGTGTGATCGTCTTGAAATTTAGCCACAATATTCCTTGGGCTTTTAATTTTGGGGTCTTTTTCAGGAGGTGATCGGTGAATTCTTTCAATGGTGATTTTGCCTTCTGATTCTACAACCTTAGAGCAGTTTTCTTTCAGGATTTCCTGGAAGATAGTGTTTAGATTCTTTTTTTCATCACGACTTTCAGAAAGTCCAATAATCCTTAGATTGTCTCTCCTAGATCTATTTTCCAAGTCAGTTGTTTTTCCTAGGAGATATTTCATATTTTATTCTATTTTTTCATATTTTTTTTGTTTTTGTTTGACTGATTCTTGAAATCTTATTGAGTCATTCACTTGCATTTGTTCAATTCTTATTTTTAATGTGTTGTTTTCTTCAGTTACCTTTTTTAGCTCCTTTTGTAACTGGCCAATTTGTTCATTGCCTACTTTTTCCACTTCACCAATTTTGTTTTTCAATAAATTGGTGTCTTTTTCATATCTCTTTTGCAGGGCATTATATCCTTCTTGCAGGGCATTATATCCTTCTTGCACTGATCTCAGTTCATTATTCCATTTATCATCCAGCTCTCTTTTGAGATTCTTTATGCAGTCTTCCAGGAAGGCCTTGTGGAAGGGGAAGCAGGTTATATCTCCCTTGATGGCTTCCTCTGGAGTTGCTTTGCCTATAGGAACCCCAGGATCTGGGGTCTGCCCTTTTTTCTCTCGATAAAAGCTGTTTATGGTGAGAGCTCTCTTCTGCTTCTTACTCATTTTTTTTTTTTTAGAAAACTTGGGGGTCTGTTTAAGGCTAGAGAACCCGTGGCTTCAGTAGTTCGCCCTAGGACAATTCCGCTAATTAATTAAAGGTGCTGGGCTGGTGGGGCTAGGACTTTGCCCAATTTACTCCTTATAAAAGGCAAATCTGCCAGAACACTTGCCCCCCATCAGGGCAGTGTCCCGAGTGCCTCAGAAACACTCCCCAGGTGTTTGGTGTTTCTGCCATGCTGAGCTGATTCCCACCCAGTTCTCTGCCCTCTGTTTTGGAGTTGCCCTCAATTCCGGAGCTGCACCAAGAAAACTGCTAACCACGCTGCCTGACTGAAACAGACTTGCTATGAAGTTCTTTAGAGGTAACTTCTGCAAGCAGTGTTGCATGGTCCAAGTATTTCTGGATTCATTGACTTAAAGATCAGTTCAGAGGTTTATTTTTTTGTTGATTTGAGAGGTCAGAGGAGGACACAAAGAGTCATGTCTTCACTCTGTCATCTTGGCTCCATCTGGAATTCTATAATGATAACATCAGGCAGGATAACCAGGGAGGCAGGATACTTACATGGCATCTACTATGTGCCAGGCACTGTGCTAAGTGCTCTACAAATATGATTTCATTTTAACACTGTGAGGTCCCAGATTCATCCCACTATACCACATTGTTGCATTGCTAATTTATTCAGATTAATTAGGGGAAAGTTTCTCATAATTTGTTAAAAGTCTAAATTATAAGTTTTTAAAATTTAACTCTATTAAATTCAGATGTATTTTAAAATTCATCCAAACTCTGGGTATGGAGACATGTAGATTGGAGTTCAAATGGGATGTAAGACATTTACTAGCTGCAAAATCCTGAACAAGTCACTTACATTCTGTTTCCTCTGTAAAATAAAAATAATAATAATACCTACTCCCTGGGATGTTGTGAGAATCAAATGAGTTATTATAGGTAAATAAAGGTATTTTATATATAGGTAAACATAGGTATTATACTTGATAATTATTATACTTAATAAGTGATTTTTTTCCTTCCTCTCTTCCTTCCTGAAACTTTGCATCCTGTACTTTGAAGTCTCTTTACTCCTACCCTATCCCCAAACCATACACATTTATTTTGTATATATTTGCTCACATGTTATTTTAACTGATAGAATGTAAATTACTTGACAGAAGGGATTATTGTCTTTTTTGTGTTTATATCCCATGTCTAGTATGCAGAAGGTCCTTAATTATCAACTTATTGAAATAGCAACAAAAAAGGCTCATCAAGAGATGCCTAAGTATAATAAATAGATAAGAATGATTTCTATTTAACACAAGAGATTAATAGACAAAATAGATGAGAGTAGGCTGCCATGAAGAAAACTTAAAAACTGAAGGCATTGCAATGCTGAGTATTAAAAAGTGAAGAAGCATTGATGAGCAGAGATGACCATGCACAAGACTATTTCAAGTTATTTCTTTGCTTCTATTGCAAGGTTTTGAGGCAGCATTCCAATATGTGCTCTGATGATGGATTATGTGGTACATTTCACTAGCTGACAGCCACACCAATGCTACTTTTCATTCTCTCACTTATTTCATTACCTAATTAATTCACATCTTAAATCCTAAAACAATCAGATTCATGACTTCATATTTCTTCATAAATTAATTAAAAATATATAGCTGTCATTAATCAATTATCTCTGAGCCTCTCAGTTCTTATTAACAAACTCAAGAAACCACTTTCCTCATAAGCTTTTATTCATTTTAGACTTATCAATTTAAATAAATATCAATATTAGTTTTACAGTTTAGTTAATAGTGAATCAATCGACAATGATATTTAATTATTTCAAAATTATAATTCAGTGAGAAAAGTCATAGTCAGACTTTCCTTTACCGTAGTTTTCTATCAATGAATTGTTAACTTTTAACTTTCAATTCTGGAAGCACAGTCCCACCATTGTATTCTCTCAGGATGGGAGTCAATTCCTCTCAAAAATCTTTTGTGACATCTCTACAAGATAAGAAGTCAACTCTTTCAGAAAACAAAAGTTTTGAATCCTTCCTCTTTTTGTTCAATCTACACTTTGTGGTCTCTCAAGAATAACAATTATATTTTCAGTGTTCTCAGACCCTACTCATAGACAGCAGCAGTTAAACTATAATTCACAAAGATTCTGTTTCCTCTTAAATATATACTAATGACAATCACAGTCTCTGTAGGATATGCTATTAAGGTAGGTGTTGCACTTCTGATAGGTTTCTTATGAAAATTCCAGAAAATTGCTGGATGTTTTCCTTCTGGCCTCTTCTATAATAAAAAGGATTAAGTAACATTTGGATTTTTATTTTGGTTGGAGATGTAGAAGAATTTTTTCTTTTAGAAATACCCATTGTACAATCCATCCATCCATCCATCCATACATCCATCCATACATATATATATAATATAAGCTCAATTGTAGGGTGCCTACCAAGAAAGCTATGAGTAAAATGGTAGAGTGAGCAAAGTATGGCTGTATACACATCAAGTTATTATAGCTCTACAAAAATCTTTATTCTATAAATAAATTACAAAATTGGTGACATTTAGAAATGGTTAACACTAACCATTAAATGTAGTTGTATACACAACTCATACCACATGTCTATCAGTATATCTTGAACAAACACTCTCGGACAGGTGATTAACTGACCCTAGAATTGTACAGGAGGAAGAAAACAGCATGTATTGACTTTGAGAAATTACAGTTCTTTTAAGGGAAGAGTTTTACTGACTCTAGGTTCAGTGAAATTGCTTTAAAAAAAACAACAACAAATATGTATTTTGAAAACTATTTCAAAATAATTGGTTTTCTTTGTAAATCTAGGCATTGTACACATTTAAAAATGTTATTCTGAGAAGAAGTCCATAGACTTCACCATACAGCTACTTGTTTTAAAGATTAAAGCTTCCTGAAATTAAGGTTTGCCTTTTAAATACTTGTATTGGAAACCATGTTATATGGTTGAGAAACAAAGAAGACAATAGTCTCCAAGGAATTAAGAGTTGTAGGTTATAAGTAGGACAATGCAGAGGCACATGGTGGAAGTGAATAGTCTGTTAAAAATTATCACTGAAGAACTTCACAGGAAAAAACAGATTAAAAGATAATCATAAAAAAATCCGCTTAAAGGAGGTTGATTGCAAGATGAGTGAGAGACAAATATATCCCATTGGCATTCACATACCATCAAGAGATTACAAGTGTTAGCAGCTTAAAGAAACAGAGGAAAAATAGTGAAATTTTCAGACAAAGAAAAAAAAAAATAGGAATAAGGCATATAAAGAAAGAAATGTAGGAAGAGGGCTTAGAGGAGGAAATCCATAGGAGAAAGATAATGGGATTTGAGGGAAAATGCTATTTTGGATCTTAAGGGGGTGAATTTTAAAATAGGAAAAAGGATATCTATATATTTAGCTATATATGTATATTGTGTGTATTATACATACACCTATCTATAAACAGACATAAAAGTTCCGATTTTAAAATATTCAATATGCCTTCTTGCATCTTGATATTTATGTCTATATTTATATTTATATACACACAATTTCTTTATTCTAATATATTTATAATTTTATATTTATTATGAGTATTATTGTACGTGATATATAACAACAATAAACAAACATTTATTATGTGTCTGCTATGTGACAAGTACGGGAAATATAAAAAGAAGCAAAAGACAATCCCTGCTTTCAAGGAAACATATATATATATTATATATGTGTAAATATACATTATATATATATAACTAGTATGTAAATACATACATATATACATATATATATATAGACATATATATATATATATATATATAAAGTAAGCTATATGCAGCAAAATGGGAAATAATTAACAAAGAGAGGGCATTAGAATTATGTGGGGGTGGGGAAGGCTTCCTGTAGAAGGTAGGATTTTATTTGGGACTTAAATTTGAGAAATGAAGATGATCAGCAATCAGAAAAGTCTTCCAGGCTTGGGGACAATCAGTGGAGATGCCCAGAGTTGAGAGAGGGGAGTGTCTTGTTCATGGGATAGCCAGGAGGCCAGTATCACTGCACTGGAGAATACATATTAGAGAGTAAGGTATAAGAGGACTGGAAAGGTAGGAAGAGACTAGGTTATAAAAGACTTTGAATGCTAAAGGGCATATTTTATATTTGATGGAGGCAATAAGGAGTCACTGGGATTTATTGAATAAGAGAGTGACATGTTAAAACCTGCTCTTTAAGAAAATCACTTACTGAAGAATGGATAGGCATGAGGAAGCGGTCTCAAAAGCAGACTATTTACAACAGAACAGGAGTGATATGGGCCTTCAAATATGTATTTCCTTTAAAATTAGGCTCATACCTTGGGCCTGGAATCAGGTAGACATGAGTTTAGATTGGGCTTAAGACATTTACCAGTTGTGTGATCCTGGAAAAGACATTTAACCTTAATTGTCAAATAGAGATAATAATAGAACCCATTTCCCAGAGTTGTGAAAATCAAGTAAGCACAATGCCTGGCATGTAGTAGCTGTTTAATACTTTTTTTTCCTCCCTGCCTCCCTTCCTGAAACTTTTCTTAATTCCTATTACAAGGACTCCCTCATTCCTCACCCATCTCTAAAATCCAAATGTTTACTTCACATACATTGACACAACCTCCCTTAGCCCCCTTTCCCCTCTGATCAAGGACTAGCATGTAGGGTACCAAACTGTTCCCAATGCCTTCCTTTATAGAGGACAGAAACTGGACTCTGTTCATTACACTCTGCTGTGTTGTGTGTGCCTGGTTTCAACTTCATAAAAGAAGATGCCTTCAACACAGAGCATCCTCTTTTGTCTACCATCCCAGCTCCCCTCCCAACTTTATATATAACTTGATTATATATCAAAAGTCTATTCCCTACCCCCCCAGATTGTAAGTTCCTTGAGGGCAGGGACTATCTTTTTATTAATTGTATTCCCAGAATTTAAAAGAATGTCTGACCCTAGTAGGCACTTAATAAATGTTAATTGGATTAAGACTGGATTTTTTGAGATATCAGAAAAGCAGGTAGAGGGGCAAAATTGGAAGTCAGCAACAAGTTTGGGGCAGAATAGGTAGATTTAAGAATCATCAGCATAGAGATGGTAATTAAATGCATGGAAGCTGATGAGATAATCAAATGAAGTAGTGTGGAGGAAAAAGAGAAAAAGACACATATCATTAAAAGATTGATCTAAATAAGGATCTAGCAAAGGAAACTAAGTAGGAAGGAGATAGATTAGAGGAGAAGCAAGAGAGAGAGAGAGTGGTATCTCAAAACTTAAGAGAGAAGAATGTGTCAGAACAATGTGTCAAAGACTGAAGACAAGAGGATTGAGAAAATGCCATTGATTTTGGCAATTAAAAAATCATTAGTAACTCTAAAAAGGCAGTTTCAGTGGAATGATAACATAGGAAAGCCAGATTCTAAGAGTTAAAAAGAGAGTGAGAAGGAAGTACAGGCATCTTTATAGACTTTACACACACACACACACACACACACACACACACAAGCACAACGACTTTATAGACCTGCCTTTTTTTCTTTTTAGTTTATCCACAAAAGGCAAAGATGATAGCATAAATGAAAGGATCAAGTGAGGGTTTTTTCCAAGGATGGTGGACATGTAGGAAGTCATTAGGATATTGATAGGCAGTAGGAAATGAGTCTGTAGACAGGGAGAGATTGAAAACAAGTCTAAGAGGGGGGATGACAGAGTGGGCAATGTATTAGAGGAAATGGGACAGAATGGAACCTCTTGAACAAATAGAGGCATTAGCCTGAGTAAGGAATAAGACTACTTTACCAAGTGAGACAGTAATAATAATAATAATAACAAAAATAAACTATATAATACATATATAATAAAGTGATAAAGAAGGATAAAGTGGCAAGAGGCACATATTAGAATTACTGTGTAATATGTGTATGTATAATTATATACTTATTTTATATTATAGAGTATATATATATATGTACATATCTATATATCAGAAAATAGGAATTAAGTTCTATTATCTGTTTTATACTGGCATTTTTTTGCTTTTAATTCACAATAATTGTATTTTATATTTCAGTAAAGAAAAAGGAAAAAAAAAAAGAAAGAAAATGTTTCCTCACTTTGCTGTTATATTAGACAGAATGTAGAAGACTTAAAGCAGTTCATAGGCAAGAAATAAGTTGCCATAAATAAGTTGCCAACTGCAACACTGGATGGAAGGTATACATATTTCAGTGAAATCACAGACCCATTGAATTACTGTAGCAATGCAACTCGAATTATAATGCTCAGGGAGAAACTGAGGCAGTATCACACAGTGGAAATTAGGTAATGCTTTATTGATGTTAATTGAGAGTTCAGAATCGGGGACTTCCTTCCGGGGGTGGAGCCATGGTGGCGGAGATCAGACAGGAGTCTCTGTAACCTCCTCTAACCTTCCCTCAAACCAACAACATATGAAGCCTCTAGACTGATTTTGAAGCAAAAAAATCCACAATATCTAGAGGACAACACGATTCTAGAAGAAGATACTCTGGAAGAACCTCAAAACAGGTCTGTTTTAATTGGGCAGGGGGCTGGTCTGCTGAAACCAGACTGCAGCACAGGGAGACGGGGGCAGAGAGCTGGAACAAAAGTCGGAACAGGAGTGGGAACAGGAGTGGGAACAGGAGTGGAAGTGTTGTGCTTTTCACACACCTGGGAGTCTTCTGGGGGCCTCTTGGGCCAATCTGTCCTGATTGTGGGCAGGTGGTTTGGGGGGGGTCTGCCTTTTGTGGGGGGTAGATTGTGAACCACTGAACCCCTGATGAGCATCAGACCTAGCTGCCATTACACAACACCCTAGGGCTATCAATTAATCAGCAGGACTGATCAGCAACAGAAATAATTCAATCAGCAGAACTGCCCAGTACCTAAAATAATTCAATCAGCAGAACTGCCCCAGGGTGAACTAAAACAGAACTGCCCAGCACCTGACATAACTCAATCAGCAGAACTGCCCCAGGGCAAATTAAAGCAGCTGTCCCACATTTGCCCTAAACAGACCTCACACCTTTAAAAAAAAATGAATAAAAAAACCAAAAAGAGCTCTCACCATAGACAACTTTTATGGAGAGAGGGAAGAACAGACCTCAAATTCTGAGGCCCCTAAAGGTAAAGCAACTCCAGAAAAAGCCCGAAAGAGAGACATAAACTGGTCTCCATGTCACAAGGCTTTCTTTGAAGATTACATAAAAAATCTTAAAAGAGAGTTAGTAGAAACATGGGGAAACGAAATGAGATCACTGCAAAATAAAATAGAAAAAATGGAAAAAGAATGCAATGAACAAAAAAAATGTAATTGGTCAATTGCAAAAGGAACTAAAAACAGTAACTGAAGAAAATAAGACATTAAAAATTACAATCGAACAATTGGAAATGAATGATTCATCAAGACTTCAAGAATCAGTCAAACAAAAACAAAAAAATGAAAAGATAGAGAAAAACATGAAATATCTCCTAGGAAAAACAACTGACCTGGAAAATAGATCTAGGAGAGACAATCTAAGGATTATAGGGCTTCCTGAAAGCCATGATGAAAAAAAGAATCTAGACACTATCTTCCAGGAAATCATAAAAGAAAACTGCCCTGATATCTTAGACCCAGAAGGCAAAATGCTCCTTGAAACAATCCACCGATCACCTAATGAAAGAAACCCAAAAATTAAGTCCCCCAGAAATATCGTGGCTAAAATCCAGAACTATCATACCAAGGAAAAGATATTACGAGAAGCCAGAAACAATTTAGATATCGGGGAGCCACAGTTAGGATTACACAGGACCTAGCAGCTTCTACTTTGAAGGATCGAAGGGCCTGGAATCAGATATTCCGAAGGGCAAAGGAACTTGGATTACAGCCAAGAATAAGTTACCCAGTATTATCTTCCAGGGAAGAAGATGGTCATTCAATGATATAGGAGAATTTCACCTATTTCTACTGAAAAGACCAGAACTGAATAAAAAATATGATCTACAAACACAGAACACAAGAGAAACATAAAAAGGTAACAAGGAAAAAAAAAAAAACTCTTGAGAACTATATTTATGTTATAAATACTTATGGAATGAGGGTTGATTTTATGAATCTATTATTACATTATGATTATGATATGACTACTGTGATTTTATGATTATTATGATATGATTATTGTGATTTTATGATTATTATGATATGATAAACTGAAAAAGAAATTAGAGGTAGAAAAGGGATAACACTGGAAGAGGAGGAAAAGGAGGTAAAATAAGGGAAATTACATCACATGTAGAGGCAAAGAAAACCTATAATGATTGAGGGGAAAAAAGGGAGGGGAATGAGAATTGGGTTAATCTTCACCTCATCAGATTTGGCTCTGAGGGAATAATAGATGTACTTATAAGGAAACAGGAGGGAAAGGGGAAAAAAGGGATGGGTGGGGCTCTCAAGGGAAAGGATTGTTTAAGGGAAGTGGTTATGAAAAGCAAAATAGTAGGAAAGAGGGAAAGGGGACAAAAAAAAGAAAAGCATAAGCTAGGGTAAATAAGATGGCAGGAAATAGAGAATTAGTTATTTTAACTGTGAATGTGAATGGAATGAACTCTCCCTTAAAGCAGAAGCAGATAGCAGACTGGATTAAAAACCAGAATCCAACAATACGTTGTATACAAGAAACACATCTAAAACATAGAGATACATAAAGGGTGAAGGTAAAAGGCTGGAGCAGAATCTATGATGCTTCAGGTGAACAAGAAAAAGCAGGGGTAGCAATCCTGATTTCAGACCAAGTAAAAGCAAAGATAGACTTAATTAAAAGAGACAAAGAAGGAAATTATATCTTCCTAAAGGGTACCATAGATAATGAAGCAATATCATATTAAACATATATGCACCAATTGGTATAGCATGGAAATTCCTAGAGGAAAAGTTCAGAGAGATGCAAGAAGAAATAGACAGCAAAAGTATAATAGTGGGGGATCTCAACCTCCCTCTCTCAGAATTTGATAAATCAAACCACAAAATAAATAAGAAAGAAGTTAAGGAGGTAAACAAAATTTTAGAAAAGTTAGGTATGATAGATCTTTGGAAGAAATTAAATGGAGACAGAAAGGAGTTTACTTTTTTCTCAGCAGTCCATGGAACTTATACAAAAATTGACCATGTTTTAGGACACAAAAACCTCAAAATCAAATGCAGGAAGGCAGAAATAATAAATGCATTTTTTTCAGATCATGACAGAATAAAAATCACATGCAATATAAGGCCAGGAGAAAATAGACCAAAAACCAATTGGAAACTAAATAATTTTATCCTAAAAAATGAATGGGTGAAACAGCAAATTACAGACACAATTACTAATTTCATCCAAGAGAATGACAATAATGAGACAACATACCAAAATTTGTGGGATACAGCCAAAGCGGTAATAAGGGGAAATTTTATATCTCTAGATGCTTATTTGCATAAAAAAGAGAAAGAGAAAATCAATGAATTGAGCTTGCAACTAAAAAAGCTAGAGAAAGAATAAATTAAAACCCCCCAATCAAATACCAAACCTGAAATCCTAAAAATAAAAGGAGAGATTAATAAAATTGAAAGTAAAAAAAACTATTGAATTAATAAATAAAACTAAAAGTTGGTTTTATGAAAAAACCAACAAAATAGATAAACCTCTAGTTAATTTAATTAGAAAAAGGAAAGAGGAAAATCAAGTTGTTAGTCTCAAAAATGAAAAGGGAGAACTTTCCACCAATGAAGAAGAAATTAGAGCAATAATCAGGAGTTACTTTGCCCAACTGTATGCCAATAAATTTGATAACCTAAGTGAAATGGAGGAATATCTACAAAAATACAGATTGCCCAGATTAACAGAAGAGGAAATAAATTACTTAAATAGTCCCATTTTAGAAAAAGAAATAGAACAAGTCATTAATCAACTCCCTAAGGAAAAATCCCCAGGACCAGATGGATTTACATGTGAATTCTACCAAACAATTAACTCCAATATTATATCAACTATTTGAAAAAATAGGGAATGAAGGACTCCTACCAAGCTCCTTTTATGACACAGACATGGTACTGATATCTAAACCAGGTAAAACAAAAACAGAGAAAGAAAATTATAGACCAATCTCCTTAATGAATATTGATGCAAAAATCTTAAATAAAATATTAGCAAAGAGATTACAGAAAATCATACCCAGAATAATACACCATGACCAAGTAGGATTTATACCAGGAATGCAGGGATGGTTCAATATTAGGAAAACTATTAACATAATTGACTATATTAATAACCAAATTAACAAAAAAAAATGATAATCTCAATAGATGCAGAAAAAGCATTTGATAAAATCCAACATCCATTCCTATTAAAAACATTAGAGAGTATAGGAATTAATGGACTTTTCTTAAAATAGTCGGTAGCATCTATTTAAAACCATCAGCTAGCATCATATGTATGGTGACAAACTGGAACCATTCCCAATAAGATCAGGGGTGAAACAAGGTTGCCCACTATCACCATTACTATTCAATATTGTATTAGAAATGCTAGCCTTGGCAATAAGACAAGAAAAAGAGATTAAAGGAATTAGAGTAGGTCATGAGAAAACCAAATTATCACTATTTGCAGATGATATGATGGTCTACTTAGAGAACCCTAGAGAATCAACTAAAAAACTATTAGAATTAATCCACAACTTTAGCAAAGTTGCAGGATACAAAATGAATCCACAGAAATCATCAGCATTTTTATACATCACCAACAAAATGCAACAGCAAGAGATACAAAGAGAAATTCCATTCAAAATAACTATCGATAGTATAAAATATTTGGGAATATATCTGCCAAGGGAAAGTCAGGATGTATATGAGCAAAACTACAAAACACTCTCCACACAAATAAAGTCAGATCTAAACAAATGGAAAAACATCAAGTGCTCTTGGATAGTTCGAGCGAATATAATACAGATGGCAATACTACCTAAATTAATCTATCTATTTAGTGCTATACCAATCAAACTGCCAAGAAATTATTTAACTGACCTAGAAAAACTAACAACAAAATTCATCTGGAAAAACAAAAGGTCAAGAATTTCAAGGGAATTAATGAAAAAAAAAATTCAAATGTGGGTGGCCTAGCTGCACCAGATCTAAAACTATATTATAAAGCAGTGGTCACCAAAACCATTTGGTACTGGATAAGAAATAGAGTAGTGGATCAGTGGAATAGGTTAGGTTCACAGGACAAAATACTCAATGACAATAGTAATCTAGTGTTTGATAAACCCAAAGACCCCAGTTTTTGGGATAAAAACTCACTATTTGACAAAAACTGCTGGGATAATTGGAAACTAGTATGGAAGAAATTAGGCATTGACCCACACCTAACACCATATACCAAGATAAGGTCAAAATGGATTCATGATCTAGGCATAAAGAATGATATTATAAACAAATTAGAACAATATAGGATGGTTTACCTCTCAGACCTGTGGAGGGGGAAGGAATTTGTGACCAAAGAAGAACTAGAGGTCATCATTAATCACAAAATAGATAAGTTTGACTATATCAAGTT
>JAJPUD010030555.1:358-13106 GCA_023553655.1 Myrmecobius fasciatus | reverse complement strand
ATTATCTGTTCATATCCTTTGACCATTTATCAATTGGAGAATGGCTTGAAATCTTATATGTTTGAGTCAATTTTCTATATATTTTAGAAATGAAGCCTTTATCAGAACCTTTGGATGTAAAAATATTTTCCCAGTTTACTGCTACCCTTCTAATCTTGTCTGCATTCATTTTGTTTGTACAAAAACTTTTTAACTTGATATAGTCAAACTTATCTATTTTGTGATTAATGATGATCTCTAGTTCTTCTTTGGTCACAAATTCCTTCCCCCTCCACAGGTCTGAGAGGTAAACCATCCTACATTGTTCTAATTTCTTTATAATATCATTCTTTATGCCTAGATCATGAATCAATTTGGACCTTATCTTGGTATATGGTTTTAGATGTGGGTCAATGCCTAATTTCTTCCATATCAGTTTCCAATTATCCCAACAGTTTTTGTCAAATAGTGAGTTTTTATCCCAAAAATTGGGGTCTTTGGGTTTATCAAACACTAGATTACTATTGTCATTGAGTATTTTGTCCTGTGAACATAACCTATTCCACTGATCCACTACTTTATTTCTTAGCCAGTACCAAATGGTTTTGGTGACCACTGCTTTATAATATAGTTTTAGATCTGGTACAGCTAGGCGCCACCCTCATTTGCATTTTTTTTTTCATTAATTCCCTTGAAATTCTTGACCTTTTGTTTTCAGATGAATTTTGTTGTTATTTTTTCTAGTTCAATTAAATAATTTCTTGGGAGTTTGATTGGTATAGCACTAAATATATAGATTAGTTTAGGCACTATTGCCATCTTTATTATATCCACTCGAACTATCCAAGAGCACTTGATGTTTTTTCAGTTGTTTAGATCTGACTATTTGTGTGGAGAGTGTTTTGTAGTTTTGCTCATATAGATCCTGACTTTCCCTTTGCAGATATATTCCCAAATATTTTACACTATCAAAAGTTATTTTAAATGGAATTTCTCTTTGTTTCTCTTCTTGTTGTGTTTTGTTGGTGATGTATAAAAATGCTGGTGATTTATGTGGATTTTTTCTGTATCCTGCAATTTTGAGAAAGTTGTGGATTAATTTGAATAGTTTTGTAGTTGATTCTCTAGGGTTCTCTAAGTAGATCATCATGTCATCTGCAAAGAGTGATAATTTGGTTTCTTCATGACCTACTCTAATTCCTTTAATCTCTTTTTCTTGTCTTTTTTCCAAAGCTAGCATTTCTAATGCAATATTGAATAGTAATGGTGATAGTGGGCAGCCTTGTTTCAACCCAAATCTTATTGGGTATGGTTCCAGTTTATCACCATTATACATGATGCTAGCTGATGGTTTTAAATAGATGCTACTGACTATTTTAAGGAAAAGTCCATTAATTCCTATACTCTCTAGTGTTTTTAATAGGAATGGATGTTGGATTTTATCAAATGCTTTTTCTACATATATTGAGATAATCATATGTTTTTTGTTAATTTGGTTATTGATATAGTTAATAGTTTTCCTAATATTGAACCATCCCTGCATTCCTGGTATACATCCTACTTGGTCATGGTGTATTATTCTGGGAATGATTTTCTGTAATCTCTTTCCTAATATTTTATTTAAGATTTTTGCATCAATATTCATTAGGGAGATTGGTCTATAATTTTCTTTTTCTGTTTTTGTTTTACCTGGTTTAGGTATCAGTAACATGTCTGTATCATAAAAGGAGTTTGGTAGGAGTCCTTCATTCCCTATTTTTTCAAATAGTTTATATAATAATGGAGTTAATTGTTCTTTAAATGTTTGGTAGAATTCACATGTAAATCCACCTGGTCCTGGGGATTTTTTCTTAGGGAGTTGATTAATGACTTGTTCTATTTCTTTTTCTAAAATGGCATTTTTTAAGTAATTTATTTCCTCCTCTGTTAATCTGGGCAATCTATATTTTTGTAGATATTCCTCCATTTCACTTAGGTTATCAAATTTATTGGCATAAAGTTGGGCAAAGTAACTCCTGATTATTGCTCTAATTTCCTCTTCATTGGTGGAAAGTTCTCCCTTTTCATTTTTGAGACTAACAGTGTGATTTTCCTCTTTTCTTTTTCTAATCACATTAACTAGAGGTTTATCTATTTTATTGTTTTTTTTCATAAAACCAACTTTATTTTCATTTATTAATTCAATATTTTTTTCTTTCAATTTTATTAATCTCTCCTTTTATTTTTAGGATTTCAAGTTTGGTATTTGATTGGGGGTTTTTCATTTGTTCTTTCTCTAGCTTTTTTAGTTGCAAGCCCAATTCATTGATTTTCTCTTTCTCTATTTTATGCAAATAAGCATCTAGAGATATAAAATTTCCCCTTATTACTGCTGTGGCTGTATCGCACAAATCTTGGTGTGTTGTCTCATTATTGTCATTCTCTTGGATGAAATTAATAATTGTGTCTGTAATTTGCTGTTATGCCCATTCATTACTTAGGATAAAATTATTTATTTTCCAATTGCTTTTTGGTCTATTTTCTCCTGGCCTTATATTGCATGTGATTTTTATTCCGCCATGATCTGAAAAGAATACATTTATTATTTCTGCCTTCCTGCATTTGATTTTGAGGTTTTTGTGTCCTAACACATGGTCAATTTTTGTATAAGTTCCATGGACTGCTGAGAAAAAAGTAAACTCCTTTCTGTCTCCATTTAATTTCCTCCAAAGACCTATCATACCTAACTTTTCTAACATTTTGCTTACCTCCTTAAACTTCTTTCTTATTTATTTTGTGGTTTGATTTATCTTGTTTTGAGAGAGGGAGGTTGAGATCCCCCACTATTATACTTTTGCTGTCTATTTCTTCTTGCATCTCTCTGAACTTTTCCTCTAGGAATTTCCATGCAATACCACTCGGTGCATATATGTTTGGTATTGATATTGCTTAATTGTCTATGGTACCCTTTAGGAAGATATAATTTCCTTCTTTGTCTCTTTTAATTAGCTCTATCTTTGCTTTTATTTGGTCTGAGATCAGGATTGGTAACCCTGCTTTTTTTTGTTCACCTGAAGCATAATAGATTCTGCTGAAGCCTTTTACCTTCACCCTGTATGTATCTCTATGTTTTAGATGTGTTTCTTGTATAAAACATATTGTTGGATTCTGGTTTTTTAATCCAGTCTGCTATCTGCTTCTGCTTTATGGAAGAGTTCATTCTATTCACATTCATAGTTAAAATAACTAATTCTGTATTTCCTGCCATCTTATTTACCCTAGCTTATGCTTTTCTCTTTCTTATCCCCTTTCCCTCCTCACTACTATTTTGCTTTTGATAACCATCCCTCAAACAATCCTTCCCCTTTAGAACCCCACCCTGTTTTCCCCCTTTCCCTCCTTTTTCCTTATAAGATAGGACAAGTTTCTTTTTGATACCCAATAAGTCTATTATTTCCTCAGAGCCAAATCTGATGAGATGGAGATTAACCCAATTCTCATTCCCCTCCCTTTTTTCCCCTCAATCATAGGTTTTCTTTGCCTCTACATGTGGTGTAATTTCCCTTATTTTACCTCCTTTTCGTCTTCTTCCAGTGTTATCCCTTTTCTACCTCTAATTTCTTTTTCAGTTTATCATATCATAATCATCATAAAATCACAATAATCATATCATAATAATCATAATGTAATAATAGATTCATAAAATCAACCCTCATTCTATAACTATGTTTAACATAAATATAGTTCTCAAGAGTTTTTTTTTTTCTTCTTACCTTTCTATGTTTCTCTTATGTTCTGTGTTTGTAGATCAAATTTTTTGTTCAGTTCTGGTCTTTTCAGTAGAAATAGGTGAAATTCTCCTATATCATTGAATGACCATCTTCTCCCCTGGAAGATAATGCTCATTCTTGCTGGGTAACTTATTCTTGGCTATAATCCAAGTTCCTCTGCCCTTCGGAATATCTGATTCCAGGCCCTTCGATCCTTCAAAGTAGAAGCTACTAGGTCCTATGTCATGCTAATTGTGGCTCCTGGATATTTAAATTGTTTCTTTCTGGCTTCTTGTAATATCTTTTCCTTAGTATGATAGTTCTGGAATTTAGCTACGATATTTCTGGGGGACTTAATTTTTGGGTTTCTTTCAGGAGGTGATCGGTGGATTGTTTCAAGGAGTATTTTGCCTTCTGGGTGTAAAATATCAGGGAAGTTTTCCTTTATGATTTCCTGGAATATAGTGTCCAGGTTCTTTTTTTCATCATGGCTTTCAGGAAGCCCTATAATCCTTAGATTGTCTCTCCTCGATCTATTTTCCAGGTCAGTTGTTTTTCCTAGGAGATATTTCATGTTTTTCTCTATCTTTTCATTTTTTGTTTTTGTTCAACTGATTCTTGAAGTCTTGATGAGTCATTAATTTCCAATTGTTCGATTCTAATTTTTAATGTCTTATTTTCTTCAGTTACTGTTTTTAGTTCCTTTTGCAATTGACCAATTACATCTTTTTGTTCATTGCATTCTTTTTCCATTTTTTCTATTTTATTTTGCAGTCATCTCATTTCGTTTCCCCATGTTTCTTCTAACTCTCTTTTAAGATTTTTTATGCAATCTTCAAAGAAAGCCTTGTGACATGGAGACCAATTTATTTTTCTCTTTGGGGCTTTTTCTGGAGTTGGTTTACCTTTAGGGGCCTCAGGATTTGAGGTCTGTTCTCTCTCTCCATAAAAGTTGTCTATGGTGAAAGCTCTTTTTGGTTTTTTATTCATTTTTTTTAAAAGTATGAGGTCTGTTTAAGGCAAAGGTGGGACAGCTGCTTTAATTTTCCCTGGGGCAGTTCTCCTGATTGAATTATTTCAGGTACTGGGCAGTTCTGCTGATTGAATTATGTCAGGTGCTGATCAGTCCTGCTGATTGATTGATTGCCCTAAGGTGCTGTGTAATGACAGCTAGGTCTGATGCTCATCAGGGGTTCAGTGGTTCACAATCTACCCCCCCACAAAAGGCAGACCCTCCAAACCACCTGCCCACAATCAGGACAGATTGGCCCAAGAGGCCCGCAGAAGACTCCCAGGTTTGTGAAAAGCACAATGCTCCCACTGTTGTTCTGACTCCTGTGACGACTCCTGTTGTAGCTCTCTGCTCCAGCTCCCTGCTCCAGCTCCTTACCCTGGTCTCCCTGTGCTGCAATCTGGGTTCAACAGACCACCCCCTGCCCCTGCCCAATTAAAACAGACCTGTTTTGAAGTTCTTCCAGAGTATCTTCTTCTAGAAATGTATTGACCTCCAGATATTGTGGATTTTTTTTTGCTTCAAAATCAGTCTAGAAGCTGCATATGTTGTTGGTTTGAGGGAAGGTTAGAGGAGGTTACAGAGACTCCTGTCTGATCTCTGCCATCTTGGCTCCAAATAGCCCCATTTTAGAAAAAAATAATAGAACAAGCTATTAATCAACTCCCTGAGAAAAAATCTCCAGGGCAAGAGGGATTTATATATGAATTTTACCAAATGATATTTGCTTGGATTATGTTTCCTTCTCAGTTTTTTTCTTGTAGATCTGATTTTTCTTGTACAGAATGATAACTGAATAAATATGTACACACATATTCGATTTGCCAATTATTTTAACATAATTTACATGTATTAGAGTACCTGACATCTAAGGGAGGGGCTGGGGGCAAGGAGTGAAAAATCTGTAACAAAAAGCTTTGCAAAAGTTAATGTTGAAAAATTATTCATGCATATGTTTTGTAAATAAAAAGCTTTAATAAGAAATTATTTTTAATAAATTATTTCCTTCAGATAATTTCTGTTTCTTTTCCCAAACCCTCTTGCAAAGTTTTCCTTTCCTCATTTTTTCTCTCTTTTAAGATCCTTTCTGAAGTCTTCCTAGAGTATCTTGTGAGTTGTAGAACAATTTTTATCAATCACTATCTGAGGCTTTCCTCTGGAGATGTTTTGCCTTTAGTGTCCTTAGCAATTGAGCTTTATTCTTCCCTGACTCCACAAAAGCTATCTGGGTCAGAGTTCTTTGTTTTTTTTTATCTTTTTTAAAAGATTGAGGTCTGTTCTTTTGGCAAAAGTTAGATTGTAGCAAGCTACCTCTACAGATGACAGTCTTCCCAATGACCTGGGGCTGCTTGCTGAGGGACTCCTTCCTGTGCTGGGTGGATGTGGTCAAGTCCCATATTATCCTGGGGTTCAGGAGCTCACTATGTCCTTTGGTAATTGTTGGATGTTTCATAGTAAGCCTGTTGATCCACTAGCTTCAGAACCAGGCCAGAGTAGCAAGTCATTTTGGCAAAACCTCCCATAGATTCCTCCAGGGCATGGAAGCTTCTCTGTTCTGAGTCTCCCCGAACTTCACTTCACTGCACTGCACTGTGCTGCCTTATATCTTCACTGGCCTGCAATCCCCACCACTGGCTTATTGAGACAGACCTTTCCTGGGATCGTTCCAAAATATCTTCTGCTGGAAATTTGTTACACTCCAAATGTTTGTGGGTTCTATCACTCCAACACACATCCAGAGGCTTCATCTAATGTTGATCTTAGGGAAGCCAGGAAAAGCTCAAAGACCTGTCTACTTTCTGCTCTCTTGGATTTGACCTCCTCCTTCTCCCCGCCCCCCCCAGCTCCGCATTGTAACACATTAATTAATTAATGTCAGAAATAAGACAGTTGAGCTATAAATGTGGTTCATGCTACTATTTCTGTGGAAATAACAGTGTGAACATTTATTTTTCCTCTCTTTTGTGTGCTTCTGTTTTTACCTATTTAAATTAATTTCATAATGCTTTAAAATGGTTAGAGGGAGAGTGTTCAAAGGTGCCCTCTAATTCACTTGCCTTGATGGAAAATACTCAAGCTTCATTGGTATTAAGATTAAGTGCTTGTTCTTCAGATTGTTTATATTTGGATGTACGAAGCTCCACTGATATTCTGAACTCACTTAAAAGTAATTGTCTTTTTTAGGTTAGAGCAATCAATCATAAGTGAGAATGAATAGTGCCTCTTCAATTCCTCGAATGAACTGAAATCACAGTTTGAGAGACTTGATCACACTCTAAGAAATTTGTATAAAAAAAGGAAGAACAACATGGTGATTTAAAGGTCTAGAAACAGAGGGAAAAGGAAAATCAGTCATAGGCTTGGGGAAGCCAGTGAAAGGAGAAAGGGAAGGTGGGATACAGGTGTAGCAGATCTCTTAGTATCTGTTCAGAAGACTAATATTAGCAGTTCTCTCACCTACTGAGGCCCAAAGCAAGTATTGAGAAAAGTTCCGCTTTTTTCATAGTTTCACCTCCCCTTGCAGACATGATAATCTGTTGTTTCAAATGTTTCAAACAATTACTTAATAAACTCTTATCAAGTATGTTCTCTTGCCAGGCACTCTGAAAAACAATGTGGGTATATAAAAAAGTAGGAATTAGATAAATCCTGTCTTCAGAGTTTGTAATCTAATGGGGAAGACAAAATGCAAACAAGATACAGCATAAATATGAAGTGTTTAACAGATGAAAAGTAAGGGAATTGAGAGGTATTTTAAAAGGGTACATAGGATGGTTTACATACATTAGAAAGGTTTGGAAAGATCGGGTTTCACATTTAAAGGAAGCCAGGAAAGCCAGTAGCTTGAGATGACAAGAGGCACATATTCCAAGTTTCTGAAAGTGGGAATTTTTATTTAAAAGAAGACAAAAAGGTCTCTGGTCAGAGTGGAGGAGGAATTATGTGCCAAGCTTGGGAAACAGCCAGAAAAAAATTCCTGCAGTTGAGAAAGGGAGTATATTGTTTGTGGAAAAACAAGAAAGGCAGTGTAGTTATATTGAAAAGCATGGGACAAAAAAAATAAGACTGGAAAGATACAAGAGGGCTAGTTTATGAAGGACTTTGAAAGTGAAATAACATAACCTAAATTCATACCTCAACTACAAGCATGCCATAGATTAACTGAAGATAGTCATGAATGTAAGGCAAATTAAGGATTAGAGCTTAACATGTACCATGTTAGAAAATTTCCTAACTCATCGCTTGGTGCAAATATACTGAACTGAAAATATTTTATCAAAAATAAACTTTCTATTATTTCTATTGTTTATATTAGTCCTAGGCTCAAACCAAAACAATTATTCTAACAGGGCATTATATCTGCATCTTAAGATGTTATTTCCTAGACTTTTTGGTCTAGAGTTCTGGCTTTTTATTGTCTGCATTCCTTTAAATTGATGCTCAAAAGTTCTCAAAAGCACATATTTCAAGCACTTTCAAGATAAAACCAAAGTTGAGAGAGATTAAGTGAACTGTCCAAGGCAAAACAATGACTCTATGGCTGAATTTGAATTATATTCAAAGTCTACTGATTTCTTTTTTAGTGTCCTTTCTGCAATTGTGCTATCATGACATTTTTAACACTACTATCCTCATCTAAGTTCCTTGATTTATCTTGTCAGTCTTGCTGCATTTTACTTTTTTTCTCTCTGATCCATGGTACCTATATGTTACTTTCAATTCAGTTCATTTTGTTATAACCCACTGTTCTATCTTTGCCCATTCTACTCTAATTCCATGGCTATGCTTAATCTTTTTTACGCCATTATTGCTCTTAAATCATGACATTAAAAACAAATCATCTCCTACTAACATTACTTGTAAACCATCTTATAATAATTTTGCTCTTAAAGAAAATTAGAATGGGATATATTTTATAATTAACACTCTAAGAATCAGGATTTACATTTCTTTAGTTGCCCAATGACAACTAAAATTCAATAATTTGACAAGGTTTTTTAAATATGTGATAGTTCTTAAAATAGAGAAAATGTTGCTGTTATTTCATCTTTTCCCTTCCCATATGTTTTCAAACCAGATCTAACTGAAGAAAAAAAAAATTAGGTTGAAATATGGAAGAGTCTAGAGGAAGCAAAAGTGTTTTAAGTAGCAACAGAATGTATTACTAGATGAAATATTACTAGAGAAAAGTTCAGAAAACACATAGAGAAAATCCATGAATGAGATAATACTGAATGATTTGGTGAAAGGGAAATTTAAAAGGGTAGAAAAAAATTAGCTCTTGGTATACCACAATGCAAATAGATTGCATTCCAATAAATAGGTTTTCTTCTACTCAAATTTCCTAATTGACAACAGTAAAAGAGAAAATAGAAGATAAAATTTAGAATTGGATAGGAGTTTAGTGGTTTGTCAAGTTCAACATCTACTTTTCTTTTACATTTGATAAACTTCTCATTGACTTGCCCATGGTAAGTCTGCTAATAAATATATGGCATAGATGTCACTTTAGTTTTTCTTGGTTCTATTTCAAACATTTTATCTACTGTACAATATTTCAAACTTCCTAGAAAAATTGTAATATCTACCATATATCCTCTCTGCCTCCCTCATCATACTTACCTCTCCAGAATTCAGCTCTTTGTAGAGTTCTTAGAGAATCTTAGTAGATTCTTTCCTCCCTCCTTCAAGGTCTAATAATTTAATAGTATACATACTATGAGCGTTTAAATATCATAGGCAAATATGTGGATCCTAATATTGACAGCTATTATAAATCAATGCCCTCTTGATAAATTGTTCTACCTCTTTTTTTAATCTTAGCCCCGAGTGAATCATATAAGCTGTGGCATCTCTGTGTGCTTCATTTTATTGATTCCTGCTCAGAATAAAGTTCAACCTCTGCTAAAAAAATCACTCAAAATCAAATAATTGTTTAGTTAAAACAGCTCACTTAATAAAAGAGTTTTAAAAAAAACCTAGAAGCAGGAATTGAACTTTGAGAAAGAAACAAGGTTTTCTAGATCTGCTAATGTTTATTCTGTAGGTGTTTGAGAAACTTATCAAATATTCAAAGTGCAAACATTTGCATCTTTGTCCTATCAATATTTATAGCTTGAAAACATATTATTGTTACAAATATGTCAGGTCAATGAAAAATATCCATTTACAAAGGGAATACAGAACAAAGGGTAGTCGAAAAATATAATTCCTTTCTTTCTCTGATTGAATGGCCCATAAGTAATGAGAAGTGAAGCTTCAAGTAAGTTATGAAGGTCATCTCCTCTCATGTATGAAAATATATAAATTGTTAACATTCTTATATGCTGTAAGACATTCTATCCATTGAGGCTTTTAAAACTTATGGGCCAGATGTTTGGACTTTATACTATGAAAGTGCCTCAAATTGATTCTAAACCTTCCATAGACTTGTACAGATTTCTATCAAATGTCTCAGGGGTCAGAGATGGAGTTTTGTATATGTTCCAAGGTCTTCCTTCATTTTGAAATGCTGCTAATAGGCTATTTTGCTTCAGCCATAGTTTCCAAATAATAGTATATACAATCAAAGTCCAATGTGACAGGTTAAGAGATTAATGTTCATCCAGGGAAACTTTTAAGCACGTACAGTGTGCAAAGTTTTATATTAAAATTTCTGAAGCCAAATCCAGTGCTTGCTCTATAACAGAACATAATATCTATTAAAGATAGCAAGAATGTCTCTGTTTTACCCAGGACAAAGGAAGTGAGGCATAATCATTTGTCTAGGAATCAGAATGACCTGGTTCTGATTTTTTTCCCTCTTATGTGTAAGCCTGAGAAAGTCAAATTATCAATTTAGAACTGGAATATAACTCATTCATTCATCAAATGAAGACACTGAGACCCAGAAATGTTAATTTACTTTCCTGAGGATCACACTATTATCTGAGGCAGAATTTGAACCCAGTTCCAAGTCTTATATTTTGTTAACTAAACTATTCACTGTCTCATAAATTTAAACTTAGCAGCTTGTGATATTCTCCCTCTGTTTATATGTCCCTTTTTTGTCTTTCTCCCATTTTCTCTTTAACTCTCTCATTTTGTTTATCATTTTCTCTTATAGCCACCTAGAACTGAGACCCAGAAATAGGGCTTAGCTAATGGATGACTTTAGAAACGTTTGCCTGAAAGATTCACATTTTTTCCTCCCTTTCAAGTTCAGTATTGTGAATAGTAGCTGACATTTATATAACCCCTAAGGTTTGAAAAGGATTTTGCACATATTAGTTTTATGACTTTGACAAGAATTTTCCTCTCTGTAACTGTTGTTTGTTGTTTTTTTTTTTTTTGGTAGAATGTTTTTTTTTATTTTATTTGCATAACATATGTGTGGGTAATTCTTCAACAATAAACTTACATAGATTTGTTACAAATTTTCCCGCCAACTTCCCACCCCTCCCCTAGATGGCAGGATATCCACTACATGTTAATTATGTTAACATATTGGCAAATCGAATATATGTATACATATTTCCAAACTTATCATTGTTGTGCAAGAAAAATCATATCTACACAAAAGACATATCAGATAGAGGAAACACAGTGTAAGCAAACATCAATCAAGGAGCATGAGAATGTTATGTTTTGGTCCACATTTCACATCCTTCTCTCTGGGTGTATATGGCTTTCTTCAGTGAACAATTGGAAGTGGTTTGAAACATTTCATTGTTGAAGAGAGCCCTGTCCATCAGAACTGATCATCATATACTACTGTTGTTGCCATGCATAATGATCTCCTGGTTCTGCTAATTTCACTCATCATCAGTTCATGTAAGTCTCTCCAAGCCTCTCTAAAATCATCTTGCTGGTCATTTCTTACAGAACAATAATATTCAATAATATTTATATACCATAATTTATTCAGCCATTCTCCAATTGAAGGGCATCTATTCAATTTCCAGTTTCTAGCCACTACAAAAAGGGCTGCCACAAACATTCTTGCACATGTGGGGCCCTTTCCTTCCTTTATGATTTCTTTGGGATATAAGCCCAATAGAAACACTGCTGGGTCAAAGGGTATGCACAGTTTGATAACTTTTTGAGCGTACCTCCAAATCATTCTCCAGAATGGCTGTATCCGTTCACAGCTCCACCAACAATGCATCAGTGTCCCAGACCTGCCACATCCCCTCCAACATTTATCATTAACTTTTCCTGTCATTTTAGCGAATCTGACAGGTGTGAAGTGGTACCTCAGGGTTGTCTTGATTTGCATTTCTCTGATCAATAGTGATTTGGAGCACCTTTTCAAATGACTATAAATAGTTTTAATTTCATCCTCTGAAAATTGTCTGTTCATATCCTTTGACCATTTATTGATTGGAGAATGGCTTGAATTTTTATAAATATGAAACAATTCTCTATATATTTTAGAGATGAGACCTTTATCAGAACCCTTAAATGTAAAGATGATTTCCCAATTTATTGCTTCCCTCCTAATCTTGTCTACATTGATTTTGTTTGTACAAAAACTTTTTAACTTAATATAGTCAAAGTTATCTATCTGGTTTTCAATTAAGAGTTCCAGTTCTTCTTTGGACATAAATTTATTACATCTCCATAGGTCTGAGAGGTGAACTATATTACATTCCTCTAATTTACTTATAGTATCACTCTTTATATCCAGATCATGAACCCATTTATATCTTATCTTGGTATGTGGTGTTAGGTGTGGGACAAGCCCTAATTTCTTCCACACTAGTTTCCAGTTTTCCCAGCAGTTTTTGTCAAATAGTGAATATTTATCCCCAAAGCTGGGGTCTTTGGGTTTATCAAAGACTAAATTGCTATAGTTATTTGCTAGTTTGTCTTGTGATTCTATCCTATTCCACTGATCGACTACTCTATTTCTTAGCCAGTACCAAATGGTTTTGATGACCACTGCTTTGTAATATAGTTTTAGATCTGGTACAGCAAGTCCACCATCATCAGCCTTTTTTTTTCATTAATCCCCTTGAAATTCTTG
>JAJPUD010030554.1:0-13106 GCA_023553655.1 Myrmecobius fasciatus | reverse complement strand
TTTTTTTGCTGAGGCAATTGGGATTAAGTGACTTGCCCCAGGTCACATAGCTAGGAACTGTTAAGTGTCTGAGACCAGATTTGAACTCAAGTCCTCCTGACTTCAGGGCTGGTGCTCTATACACTGCACCACCTAGCTGCCCCAAGATTTGGCTTTAAAAAGGGAATAACATAGACACTTAGTCTTACTCTATGGGAAAGGAGAAAGAAAAGGGGAAGGCAGATAGAAGGGAGCATATGAAGAAAAAGGGAAAAGGAGGGGGTGGATAGAAGAGAGGGCAGATTGAGGGAGGTGAGGGTTAGAAACAAATCACTCATGAGGAGGGAAAGAGTGAAAGGAGAAAAGGTATAAACATGGAAAAATAGGATAAAGGGAAATACACACCTAGTAATCATGCCTGTGAATGGGAATGGGATGAACTCTCCCATAAAATGGAAGCTGATAGCAAAGTGAATTAAAAGCCAGAATCCAAAAATATGTTGGGGCTTTTTTTTGTTTTGTTTTGTTTTTACAAGAAACACATTTGAAGTAGAGAAATATACAGAAAGTAAAGGTAAAAGGTTGGAGCATGCATTTATTCTTCAGCTAAAGTAAAAAAAAGTAGGGGTAGTGATCCTGCTTTCAGACAATGAAAAAGCAAAAATAAAACTAATTTTAAAAGATGACAATGAAATTCTTGGTAAAGGTTACTATAGACAATGAAGTAATATCAGTACTAAATATATATGTACCAAATGATATAGCATCCATGTTCTTAGAAGGTAAGTTAAATGAGTTATATAGTTTTGCTGTATACTTTTTCCTATTAGTGGGAGACTTCAACCTTCCCCTCTTAGAACTAGATAAAACCAACAAAAACAAACAAGAAAGAAGTTGAGGTGAATAGACCTCTGGACAAAACTGAATGGGGATTGAAAAGAATATAACTTTTTTCTCAGCAGTACAAGACACCTACATAAAAACTGACCATATATTACAGCATAAAACCTCACAATCAGATGCAGAAAGGCAAAAATATTAAATGCATTCTTTTCAGATCATGCAACAAAAACTACATGTAATGAATAAATAAATAAACCATAGAAAGATAGACTAAAAACTAATTAGAAATTAAATCTCACCTTAAGGAAGGAGTGAGTTAATAGGAAATCGTAGAAATAATCAATAATTTTATCAAAGACAATTAACAATAATGTGACAACATACCAAAACTTATGGGATGCAATCAAAGCAGTTCTTAAGGGAAATTTTATAATGCTTACATGAATAAAATATAGAAAGAGAAGATCACTGAACTGGGCATTCAACTAAAAAAGCTAGAAAAAAGAATAAAAGTTCCCAATTAAACACCAAATTAGAAATTCTGAAAATCAAAGAAGAAATTAATCAAATTTAAAGTAAGAAGACTATTAAACTAATAAACAAAACTAAGAGTTGATTTTTATGAAAAAAAAAAAAACAAGGAAATAGTAAACCTTTGGTTAATTTGATTAGAAAAAAGAAAGACCACATTACTGGTATCAGAAATGAAAAGGATGAATTCAGTAGCAATGAAGAGGAAATTAAAGCAATATATAGGAGCTATTTTGCCTTAACACTTTGCCAATAAATTTTACAATCTGATTGAAATGTATCCATATTTACAAAACTATAAATTGCCCAGATTAACAAAGGAGGAAATCAAATACTTAATCCCTTTTTTAGGAAAAAAATGAATAAATTATCAATGAACCCCTAAGAAAAAAAAATCTGTAGGGCCAGATGGATTTACAAATGAATTCTACCATTTACAGAAGTATTAATGCTAATACTATGTAAGCTATTTCCTTTATGACACAAACATGATGTTGATTCCAAAATCAAGAGGAGTCTTATAGACAAATTTCTTAATGATTATTGATGTAAAATTTTAAAATATTGGCAAAGAGATTACAGTAATTTGCCACCAAGATAATACATTATGACCAAGAGGGATTTGTACCACGAATTCAGAGCTGATTCAATGAATCAACTCTGAATTCGTGGTACAAAGTACAAACAATAGTTTCAAGAAAACTATCAGCTTAGTTGACAGTATCAATAACAAAACTAGCAGAAGTCATTATTAGCTCAGTAGATGCAGGAAAATCTTTTGACAAATACAGTACCCATTCTTGTTTAAAAAAAAAAAAGATTATAGGAATACACTGAACTTTCCTTAAAATGATAAGTAGTATCTCTCTAAAACCATTAGCAAGCATGTTATTGGAAACTATAGCCAAATTCCTGAACTCTCAGGTGAAGAAAGTATTGCAAGCATCCAGAAAGAAATATATCAAGTATAGTGGAGCCACAGTCAAGATAAAACAAGATTTAGCAGCTTCTACATTAAAGGCCTGAAGACTTGGAATGTGATATGTTATGGGAATAAACTGGAAGCATTCCCAGTAACATCAGTATGAAGTAAGGATGTCCATTATCACCACTATTATTCAGTATTGTACTAGAAATGTTGACTTTAGCAATAAGAAAAGAAAGAAATTAAAGGAATTAGAGTGGGCAATGAGGAAAGAAAACTTATCAGCCACTCTTTGCAGATGGTATCATGTTATACTTAGAGAATCCTAAAGAAGCAATTAAAAACCTCTTGAAACAATTAACTTTAGCCAAGTTGCAGGATAACAAACCCACAAAATCATGAGCCTTTGTATATTTTACTGACAAAGCCCAACAGCAAAAGATAGAAAGAGAAATGTCATTTAAAATAACGGTAGACAGTATAAAATATTTGAGAGTCTACCGTGCCAGTACAAATCCAGGAACTATATGAACATAATTACGAAATACTTTTCATACAAATGAAGTCGGATCTAAATAATTAGAAAATATCAGTAGCTCGTAGGTAGGCTGAACTAAGATAATAAAAATGTGATTCTACCTAAATTAATCTAGTCAGTACCATTTTATTCAGACTGCCAAAAATTATATTATGTACAGAGAGCAAATAATAAAATTTATCTGGAAGAACAAAAGGTCAAGGATATTAAGGCAACTAATGAAATTGCACAAGATGAATTAATGAAATAAGACACAGGATGGTGGCCTAGCCATAGTAGACCTAAAACTGTATTATAAAATTGTAGTCATTAAAACCATTTGATACTGGCTAAGAAATAGACTGGTGGATCAACCTATTCAGATTAGGTACACAAGACAGTAGTCAATGACTATAGTAATCTAGTGTTTGATGACTTCAGCTTCTGGAATAAGAACTCACTATTTGACAAAAAATGCTGGAAAAACTGGAAAATAGTATTGCAAAAAGTAAACATAGTCCAACATCTCACATCCTATACCAAGATAAGATCACAATAGGTTCATGATTTAGATATAAAGGATAATACTATAAGCAAATTAGGAGAGCAAGGGATGGATTACCTTTTAGATCTTTGAAGAAAGGAGGAAGTTATACCGCACAAGAAATAGAGAAAATTTTGAAATGCAAAATGGAGAATTTTGATTACATTAAAGATATTGCACAAGCAAAAGTAATGCAGCTGCGATTAAAAAAGAAACAAAGCTAAGAAAAAAATTTTTACAATCAGTGTTTTAATAAAGTCCTCATTTTAAAATATATAGAGAACTAAGTCAATTTATAAAAATCCAAGCCATTCCCCAGTTGATAAATGGTAAAAGGATATGAACAGATAATTTTTAGATGAAGGAATTAAAGCCAGTTATGGTCATGTGAAAAAATACTCTAAAACATTATTTATTAGAGAAATGCAAATTAAAACAATTCCAAGGTGTTATCTTCACACCTGTCAAATTGACTAAGATGACAGGGAAAGGTAATGATAAATGTTGGAACGGGATGTGGGAAAATGGGATACTAATTCATTGTTTATGGAACTATGAACTAATCTAGCCATTCTGGAGAAGAATTTGGAACTATGCCCAAAAAGCTCTAAAACTGTGCATAACTTTTGATCCAGCAGTATCACTTCTAGCTCTGTATTCCAAAGAGATCAGTTTTATATGTTATAATGTTTGTAGCAGCTTTCTCTATTGGCAAGGAACTGGAAATTAAGTGAATGCCCATCAACTAGGGAATGGTTGAATAAACTGTGGTATTTGAATGTAATGTAATACTATTGTTCCATAAGAAATGATGAGCAGGATGATTTCAGAAAAGCCTGGAAAGACTTGTATGAATGTGTACTGAGTGAAGAGAGCAAAGCCAGGAGAACATTGTACACAGTAATAGCAAGATTGTGTAATCATCAACTATGATAGACTTAGCTCTTCTCAGTAATACAGTGATCCAAGGTACTTGTAATAGACATGTAATGGAAAATGCCATCTGTAATCCAGAGAAAGAATTATGGAGACTGAACATGGATCAAAGTATACTATTTTCACCTCTTTGTTTTTTTCTTTCTTGTGACTTTTCCTTTATGTTTTAATATTTTTTCATAATATAACTATTATGGAAATGTGTTTAAAATGATTGTATATATATAACCTATATCACATTGTTTACTGTCTTGGGGAAGAGGGAGAGGAAGAAAGGGAGGGAGAAAAAAATATATTTAGAACTCAAAATCTTACAAAAATGAATGTTGAAAACTATCTTTACATGTAACTCAAAAAAAAAAACCCAAATAGTTCACTTTTCCCTTTTTAAAAAAAAAAATTTCTTTACCCTGTCCCTTTTTCAAAATCCAATTCAAGTCTTATGGGGATTTCTCTGGGATTCTCTAGGTTCTAGGACTTTGGGGAAAAGCTGAAGTGAATATCAATCTAGTTGCATGTCTACAAGGGAGCCATATAGTGGATTAAGAATTGGTGTACCTTAGATCAAACTAACTCACAAGTGAAATAGCATGGTTGGGGGCAGCTAGGTGGTGCAGTGGATAGAGCACCAGCCCTGAAGTCAGGAGGACCTGAGTTCAAATTTGGTCTCAGACACTTAACATTCCCTAGCTGTGTGACCCTGGGCAAGTCACTTAACCCCAATTGCCTCAGCAAAAAGCAAAAAAGAAAAAAAGAAATAGCATGGTTGAAGCTGAAATTGAATGCAGTAATTATTTCATTTACATTAGTGTTGAGAGACACTGTTCACAATTGTCAATCCACAAGTATGGCTTTTGCCATTTCAAAGCCTTAAATGATGCTAAAAACTATGATCAGCTCCAACCCAGTACTGCCTATATGAATTATACCAGATGAACTTAATTCTGGTTTCAATCCCAAAAGAAGAGTACTTAGCTTAGTACTCTTAGCTTAGCTTAGCTAAGTACTTAGTACTTAGTGCTGGTCATGTTAACACAAAAGATCATCTTTGTATCTTTCTTAGCTTTAGTTCAGTGTCAAGTGCATAGTAGGCATTAATTGTCTAATTCTTGTTTTAGGAGATGACCGAAATATTGATGAAGTATATGTGGGTGGCAAGCAAGTTGTTCCTTTTTCAAGCTCCGTGTAAGACCACTAGGCTTCTGAAGACATTCTCCTGGGATAACTGATGATTTTTCATCTCTCTGTTCAGCCCAGGTGGAGTTGGAAAGAGTTGGTTAAAATATAGTACCTTCTTTTTGGGAATGACTATTAAGTTTCTGTGTCTAATTAGAGCATCCACTTGAGAAATTACTAGAAGAAAACCAGGGATCATTTTAGGTTTCTGGTTTGGGTGGCTTTCATTTTATATGAAAATTTTACTCTTTGAGATGTTGAGTATTTTTTGGCCATGTTCAAAGATAAACTTTATTCATTTGAAACATTAAATTGATTTTATGGAAATGATAAAAAGGATAGAGATGCTTTTTTTCTTATAAAATGAATATTGAGCACACGTGAAAAATTTCAACTACAAAGTTGAAAATTGCTTAGTGGGGAAATCTTAATGGGAGAAAGAAATCTTTAAAAAAAGTGTGAAACAAAATGTTGAAGATCACTTAAAGTTATTCATTGTGAAAATTACATGTCAAGCATACAAATTTTAAGAGAAACTGCAGAATTTTAGAATGTGATTTCAAAACAAGTTTGTGTACTTAGAAATTTGCAGTCACTGAAATTTGTACTTCGTAGATATTTTGCTATTGTTCTTTGGCTTTGTTTTGCATAAAACAAAATGCTAAATGTTACATTAAGATAGTTTTGTGCTTATTAATGCGTGCTGAAAGCTGGAAAATGGCTTTTTAAAGGTCTCAGAATTATTATCAATGTGCTTACATGGCACATATAGGAGTATTTTGAGTACCTTAAATACAACTTAAATTATAACTGTGCAGTGTTGTTATCAATCAAAATTATATTGTTGGAAAGAAAATGGAAGCAGATTGCATGAAGTAGAATCCTAGGACTACAGATTAGAATTTGCAAACAAAGAGAAGACAATAGGTATCATCAAATCTATTTCATCTCTTATAAACAAAGGGGAAAACTGTTATTGATCAAAACTTTTAAATGGAAAAGTTCCATTAATTAAAGTCAAGTTCTGCCTATACTGTCAGTCACAATTGATAAATTTCAAAAGCCAATATCAAGCAATAGCTGGCTTTTAAAAATACATCTCAAGTGTTTTTTTTTTAATGGACATTATTTTATGAGACTCTATCCCTTAAAAGCAGATAGTTCTTTATCTGCTGAAAATACTCTACTCCCATTTATTCTAAGAAATTTTCAATCCAGTAGAAGTTAAATATAACTGAATAATTTGGATACTGTTTTAAAATTCATTGTAATTGTATTTGATATTAGGGTCAGGAACTGGTTTGTTTGTTTTTGCTGGTTTTGCTTTTATTTGTAACCCCATTTCTTAACAGTGTCCAGTACATGGACAATTCTTAATAAATGATTGTGGATTGGTTGATTAATTAATGTTTCATATTTAGAAGGATACAAAACCTTTAAAAGCAACTTAAACTTATTAATATATTGCTCTTTGCTATATCCCAAAATTGGAAACAGTTTTTACCCCTGTGATAAATCTTTGAGCAGTATTGTTTAGGATTATAATTCATTGCTAATTTTATAAATGTTACAGCTTTTTTTCATGCATATGCATTTTGACCCTGGAAACCACAATAATAAGGAAGAAGCCAAAATTTCCTCAGTATTCCAAGTAAGCAATTGGGGCACTTAGGCGGATTTCCTTTTGTTTTATACCCCTAACATTAAAAAAACTTTATATGCATATATGTAACTCTCTTCAATAAAATATTTACTATTTTGAAAAATTCATTGAAATATAGTCATCTTACTCTGCCCAGCCATTATATTTTGTCTGGTTTCAGACTTCTATCTTTAATAACTAGTCCATCTTTTCCCAAAGACCTTCCTAGAATTGTTCATCCCACCTTAAAAATAAAATTATTTTTGGTCACCAGGTAAGTATTTGAAGATATTGTGTAGCACAATAAGTCTTTGTTTTTCTAAAATGTCAGAGAAACCAGGTGGAGTTTGTACTTACTTTCAAGAGGTGTTTTTGACTCTAGTTCACACATTCTTGATAAAGTTAGGTAGATAAGTAGGTAAATGAGTGCTTATAGGAGATTCCAAACAGCACTAGAGGCATATTCTATACATGTTTGTTGGTTCTCCTTCACCTCCCTTTCTTCTGTATCTGAATTGTAAATGGAATTTAGATGTTGATCATTGATTTTGATTAATATTTAGAATTAGCATGGAATCAAATGGCAATATTGCAAAAAAAAAAAAAAAAGGAGGGGTGGGGGAGTGAGAGAAGGAGAAAGACTGTGAGCTTTGACCAGATAGTATGCTAAGACCATCATAGTTTCGTGGAAGGAATACTGAATTTGGAATCAGGAGACCTGGTTTTGAATCTCGGCTTTGCCACTTATGTGTAGCTCTGGGCAAATCATACCTCTTTCTCTGAACCTCAGTTTCTTCACTTGTAAGATGAAAGGATTGGAAAAGATGATCTCTGAGGTTTTTTCCAACACCATCATGCTATAGAGTTGTTTTTGTTTTGTTTTGTTGTTTTATTTTGTTTTGTTTGAAGAAGCTGCTTGAAATATTAGTGTCCTTTGAGCTCCCTGCATTCCTTGTTATTCTTGGTGTTTTATTTCTCCAAGAAAAGGGTTATTGTACATTGCATCTGCTTTTGTGACAAGTGAAGTTCTACATTTAAATATATTATTTTCCTTTGTATAATAATAATAAAAGATTTCATGAATCATGGGATAGCAGCACACTGAGCCAATCAAGATGTCACTTTATGTTGAATGTTTTCTGCTCTTACAAAAGCAGGTAAGAATTATGACATGATTTAAGCAAGTCTTTTTGAAAATTGTTGTCACCCTAATGCTCCAACCCAAATTGTACACCAGAATACTACTGAAGAGTACCCAGCCTTTTTTAATCAGATATACACTTTTCTGGAATGATGTTGCTCTAGCCTCACAAAAATGCTGTTGCAACCAGAATATTAAAGCAGAAGCCAAGGCTTCATTCATGATCCAGAATAATAAAGGAAAGAAACAGCATTCATAATAAAAAATTGAGAGGCTGAATGGGGCCGTGGAAGTCCGGAGGATCAGAAGAGTTCAAATCTAGAGATGGAAGGGACCTTGGAAGCCATCTAATGCAACCTCATTTTTAAGGAAATAACCCTAAAGGTCTGTAAAGCTTAAGTGACTTGCTTATAGTCAGTCACATGGATAATAGATGTTCAAAGCAGCATTTGAACCTAAGTCTTCTAATTACAAAACCATTGATTTTTCCCCGTTATGTTTTCTCTACAAGATACATTTCTAGTGTTGGCTCTGCTCCTCACTGGCAAGATAGTCTGGAACAAATCACATCATGTTAAAGAGCCTAAGTTTGCTCATTTATAAAATGAAGAGATTAGATGACGAGTAAGGACCCCTTTAACTCTGTGATTCTACATGTAATTGCCTTCTCACATCTCTTTCTACTTTATCCCTTGTCTCCCAAACCTAAGATTAAATTCGGGAGAGCAGAAGATTTTTTTTTTTTTAAAGTATAGCTAAGGACATTTTCTTTTTAAATTGAGTTGAAAGCAGATTACAAGATTTATGAATTGATGCATAAAATAGAAAACCTGTTAGCCTAGTTCATCCAAGAATTGTTTGTATTTTGTTACTGCTTTGGGGAAGAAAAAGAAAAAAGTTAAAAAACACAAAGTTTCCATGAAAAAGCACAGATATTTTTTTAAAGCTTCTCAAGTTAAGAAGAATGTGATTTATGGAAGACTAATTAGAAAGAGTACAGATTTTTAAAATACCTCATGTGTAAACCAAGCAGAGAAACAGTTGGGCTGTTGATAAAATGGTATGAGTTATTTAATTGTTTTATGATTTTCTTATACTTAGTCTTCAGCCTTTTCTTTATGTTTAAATGTAACAGATTTTGGAATAGAGAATATAGGAATACATTGAAGAGTAGATTCTCCTGGTATCTCAGAAAAAAGGAAGAACCCTTTTTAAGCCATTCTTTTGGATCTCTTTCTAATATAAATAGAAATTCCACAATTAGAACAAATAGCAGTAGTAAAGAAAAACTACTTCATAATCCTTAGTGGGTTTTTTTTTTTTTTAAACTACCAGTCAGCCAACATTGATAACTGTCTTCAGAGGCTGTGGGGAAAAGGGCACATTTAGGAGTATGTGGTCTCACAAAGAATTTGGAATGTTCACTCCCTTCTGGCTTTTCTTGTTTCATTCTCCTCTAAGAGTTCTCACCAGGATTTTTATCCCAAAAAGGCATAATGGCACATTGTGTTCATTGCATGTTGTGTTATCTCTGTCAGTTTTATCCCAACAGGAAGTCTTTCATGAGGCACAGGTTTTTTTTTTTTGTTTTTAATATTGAAATATCTTTATCAAATATATATAAAGACAGTTTGTATCATATGTATTACACGTGATAATATTTATATAATATATGGTATGTTATATATTTATATAGATGTGTACAATTTCACAGGCCCCAAGTTAAAAACCCCTGACCTAAAAGGTCTGGTGTGTGAATTCTCAAACTCAGGAACTCCTGAACCCAGGGTGATCTACAAAGTAACCCCCAAGACCAGGAAGGTCCATTCTCAGGAACTCTACTCTCTGACTGGTGTCCAGAAAAGGAAAGAGGTAGAGGAAAGCTTTTAAAAAGCTCAGGACATCTGGCCAAACAGAGCTTACCATATGCTTCTCTTACAAATCGTGATTTTTTTTTTTTGTTACTAGTGAGAAGGAAAAGGGAAGAAATCTTACTTTCTTTTCCTGCACTCTGATGTGGAAATCCAAGGGTGAAAAAAGCATGGGAAAAGGAAAGGCTAACATATTTCATAGCTAAATGTTTATTGGACACAGGGAAGAGATTGGTTTTCTGATGAGTTCTCCCTTCATCCCATCCTTCTTCTATATATTATGAGGCACAGTTTTAAAGCCAACGATAATTACCCAGATTCTGGAATTTTCCAAGATTGAGGTTATTTTTATTTATAAAGATCATAGAATCACAGAGTTAGAGATAGAAAAGACCTTTAAAAGCAATCAAATCCAACCTTATTTTCATAAATGAGGAAACTGAGTCACTTGTGTGACTTGCCCAAAGTCACATAAGTAATAAGTGCAGAGGCAAGATTCAAACCTACAACCTTTGATCTCAAAGGAAGGTATAACTTCCATCATGTCACCCTGTCTGTTTCCTTGATAACTACAGAAGACCAGTGACTTCACGTTATTTTTAACCTGAGCAGAGTTATTTGGTATATAATTGGTGTCTTATTCAAAGAGCAGGTTAAAAAAACTCTTATCTAATTCAAATGTGATTTCAGACAGTGGTGAATTTAAATAACTTAACCTCTGAATTTGACATCTTTATAGGAGAAAAGCATATAAAATATAAGTAAATTTTTCAAACCCCAACATTAGTTATGATAAAGAACTTTAAAGTGTAATTTCATTCCTCTTCTATCCATTCATTCTCTTCCCTCACTCCCAACCCGATTCTTCCCTTTGTGTCTGTAGATAAGAGATCATGAAGGTGAAACTGTTTAATCTACTTTCATAAAGTACAAAAATTGACCTTTAGCACCAATGATGAAAAGAAATTATTTATTTCAAGACTGTTCCTCCCTATTCCTTCTGTTCCCATGACCTTCCAAGTAATTAAGGTGCTTCTTAACACCTTGATTAGTGGCAGTATTTACTATCTCTTTAATGCTGGAAGAACTGGATTTGTATATTCTATCAGAAAATGTTTTTTAAGGAAAACTGCTTTAAAATGTTGCTTATCTCTTGATCACTACTCTTAAGTATATGTATTCAGGGGGAAAATGGAACTCAATATTTTTGTTGATTTGCTTATTTCTCTTTGTGTGAGTGCCTATATATTGCAAAAACAAAAATAAAAGCAGTCTTGTGTTTAACTTAATTATGATATGAGTTAATTTTTGTAGAGGGAGAGAGCACATCTTGGAATGGTGTTTTCACTAGAGAAAGAGAGCAGAACACAATAAATATGCTTCTATCAAGTGGTGGCCCATCTCATCATCTGTTCTGTGTCATGAGAGTTCAAAAACCTAGCTTTGTCAGTACTTATATGACTCGGAGCTTAAATTCCTCATCTGGAAAATGAAGAAGTTGGAACTAGAAGACCCCTAAGATCCTTTCCAGTCCTAGATCCATGAACCTATTATCATATGATTCTTCACTTTAAAGGGTTACTTTATCACATGATATAGAAGTTCTTAACCTTTTTTTTTTTTTTATCATAAGACCTCTTTGCCAAACTGATGAAATCTGTGGACTTCCTTACAGAACAGTGTTTACACTTAGTTTCATAATTAGAAAAAAATGCTTAATTTCATCTAGTAGATAGTGAAAATTGAGAAGTTAATTGTTTCCCATCCAAGTTCATACAATCTTTTAAAATCTATTGATGGACTCCTTGGGGAATCTGTGGACCCCACAGTAAAAAGTCCTATATTGTAGTGTTAGCTTTTGCCTATGTGGAACTTTCAAAAAGACGTCAGGAATATCTTCTGACATGCCAATGAAAGAATACAAAAATTAAGGGGAAAAAAATTCAAATGTATATTTTCCACATTTTTTCTATCCAAATAAATTATATTAAAAAACCCTGTGTTTGCTCAAAATAGATCTATATTTGGAGGAAACCTTATATTCAGATTTTTTTAAAGCTGAGGAAATGGGTTGGGGGGATGGAAGGGAAGAAAAAGGGGTGAGAAAGAAAGGAAGGAGGGAGGGAGGAAAGAAAAAGAAAGGAAGAAAAAAAGGAAGGAGGGAAGAAAAGGAAGAGAAAAACAGTAGGAGGTGAGAGGAAGGTTAAATGATTTGTCCAAGATCAAACAGTTAAGTGACTGAGGTCTCATTATACCAAGTTCACTCTATGGTCCAGTTCAGAACTCTTTCCACTGTGACATATAAAATAATTTTTAAAATTTCTAGAATAATTTTGATAATCTAAGATAAATTTAGAATAATCCCTGCTGTATGACATAAAATCCTGCTGATTTGATTTGAATAAAATAAGGCTAAAAGTAGCATTTTGGAAAAAGTGATGTACAGTGAGGCAGAAGGCCAATTCTAGTACGTGATCTTCCATTAACTAACTTTAATTTTAAATGTCACTTAACTCTGTTGAGCCTCAATTGCACAGAATTTTGGAATTGAAATGGACATCAGAGAATCTTTAATTCAGGAACTCGGCTTTTCTTGTGTCATGGTAATATGGTAAGACCTACAGACTTATAGATGTTTATAAGTTTATAAAATATATAGGAAATCAGCTATATTAAAATAGGGTTATCAGGATTTTTTTTTTCCAGTTCATGGGCTCCTGGCTAAGAACTCTATTTCAATTCAGTCATGAATAAGAACCCCCATCTATAACAACTCCAAGAGGTGGACATTCAATTTTTGCTCCTTTTTTTGGATAAGCCTAATTTTAAGGCTGCTTTTCCTTGTATTAAGTCCTGTGTCTTCTGCCCTTTGGGTCAAATAGAATAAATATAATCCCTTTTCCCAATCATAGACCTTTAAATATGTCAAAACAATTTTCCATCACCCTTTATGTCCTCTTCCAGATTAAAAGTTTTTAGTTATACTTTTGTTTTTAAAACT
>JAJPUD010030553.1:0-13106 GCA_023553655.1 Myrmecobius fasciatus | reverse complement strand
CTCTTTCCTGTGTATACTAGTCTATATAATATAGTCTAATTAAACTATATCTAAGATCTCCCTTTCCCCAGACCAAGGGTTATTAATCATTCTCAAGTCATGACTATCTTTGGCAGATCCTTTACACAATGATTTTTAAAATACATACATACATACATACATACAATACATGGGATTACAAAGGATACCAATTATATTCAAATGAAATAGAAGAAGAGCAAGAAGAAAAGAAAGAGAAGTTATTTTTCACAAATCAAAAATTAAGAAACCTTATCTCTAGAGAGAAGAGGATGAACATAAAGAGAAAAATACTAGTGATGGAGGAGTCCATAAATTTAACCTCTGAACACCAAAGGGATTTTAGCACCCTTTTATTCATCCTTACCTAGTTTCTTCAAATACTTGAAAGTTCCCTGGGTCTGTTTATCTTCAATTGGAACATTTGAAAAAGAGATTAGGAAGATAAAGCATTTTTCTGTACTTGTTATTCAGTTATTTCAGTTGTGTCTGACTCTTTGCGAGTCCATTTTGGGATTTTTCTTGGTGATTTGCTGGTTCCTTTTCCAATTCAATTTACAGAGGGGGAAAATGAGGCAAAGAGGGTTAAGTAAGTGTATGAGGGCAGATTTGAACTCAGGAAAATGAGTCTTCCTGATTTTCAGTTTAGTGCTCTATACCCTGGGTCATGCATATATATATATATATATATATACACTGCCCATGTGTACATGTAATAATTATATATTTATGTTATGTTAATGTAAGTCTAATAATATAACTGCATTAATAATATGCATTAATATGTAGTTTTCTAAGCCAGTATGTGGTCCAGCTGGGATCTTTATGTAAAGTAAAATGATTATGATTAACTGATTATGATTATGATAACTGATTATAATTAACACCCACTCCCCAACAAGAAGAAATTACTCCTTTCATATTCTCATAGAACTTTGCTCCTCTTCTTTAATAATTATATTTTACACAAATAAATATTAAAATAGTACAAAATTGTAATATGATATTACAAAAAATTTAACTATATTTATACATGTAACAAATAATGTGAATATAATGGGAGTAATTTTTCTAGTTGGATATTGGGGGTGGTTATGAGGAGTGTTATCAAATTCAATAGAAATATAGTAACCTAATCTTATATCAGGATCCCTGGCAGGCTACATTTGACTTAGAAAACCACACGTTAACATTATCTATGTTCTATTTATTTATTTATTTATTTATTTGCTTTTTGCTGAGGCAATTGAGGTTAAGTGACTTGCCCAGGGTCACACAGCTAGGGAATGTTATGTGTCTGAGACCAGATTTGAACTCAGGTCTTCCTGACTTCAGGGCTGGTGCTCTATCCACTGCACCACCTAGCTGCCCCTATGTTCTATTTATTTTAACAAATATTTTCCAATTATATTTTAATCCGAGTCAGTTGTACTCAGGAATGAGCCAGTGGCCCACCCTCTCTGTCATATTTTTGACCCCCTGTGGCCACAAGAAAGGGCATTTTAGATAAAAGGGAAATATGAATATAATCATGGAAGTAATAAATTTCTATGATTTTTAATTTTTTGTTCCAGACTTGTGATTTCATCTCTGTAAGGAAAATTTTCCCATTTATACAGAAAGGCAACTTGTATGGAATTTGTAGTTTTAGAGAATTCTCTGAGATACTAAGAGGTTAAGTTTCTTGTCCATAATATGAGGTAGAAGCAATTCAAAAACTGGAGTTCAGTCTTTTTTTGTTCTAGGTTCTACCTTTTACCTACAATGCTACCACTGTCTCTTAAATTTCTTTGAATTTGAACACAATGTTATACAAATTCAAAAATAAAAGTGAATCTAACTGAAATTCCCTAAAGTTCTATTTAATCTAAAAAGACATTTGTCTTCATGAATGAGTATTAGTATATAAAAAGTGAAATAAATATCAAGTTCACTCCAAGAATTTTGTCAAGATGGAAAGGATGATTTTGGAAGCAGAGCACCCCAGTTTAAATTTAGACTTAATCACTTCTATATATGTGACTTAAGTACTCATTGTACCACACTTTGAAGAAACTTTTTGTTTTGTTTTGTTTTTTACAAATTGAAGGCTTGTGGCAATATTACATCAAGCAAGTCTATTGGTACTGTTTTTTCCAACAACATGTGCTCACATCGTGTCTCTGTGTCACATTTTGGTATATCTCACGTTTTAAACTTTTAAATTATTATTATATCTGTAATGTGATCTGTGATCAGTGATCGTTGATGTTACTATTGTAATTGTTCTGGGGTGCTATGAATTGCACCCATATAAGACAATGAATTTAATCAATATGTGTATTCTGACTGCTCTACTGACTCTCCTTTTCCTCAGGCCTCCCTATTCCCTGGGACATGATAATATTGAAATTAGGTTAATTAACAATCCTACAATGTCCTCTAAGCGTTCAAGTGAAAGGAAGAGTCAACCTCTGACAAACTTCATTTTAAGAAATTATTGTGGCTATATCAATCTTCAGGAACCACCACCCTTGATCAGTGAGCAGCTATCAGCATCAAGATAAGACCTTCCTCCAGCAAAAAGATTTCAACTCTGAAAGCTAGCTATCATTTTTTAGCAATAAAATATTTTTAAATTAGGATTTGTACATCAGGATTTTTCAAGAATACTTATCAGACTACAAGATAGTGTGAACATAACTTTTATATGCACTAGGAAACTAAAAAATTCATGTGACTTGCTTTATTGAGCTTGTCTGAAACTGAACCCACAATATCTCCAAGGTATATCTCTAAGTCATAGTCATTTATGGGGCTATATATGCATGCAAGTAATTCAATTCTCTACCCATCACACTTTCCCTCTAAGGCCATGGAAATGACCTTCTTCTGAATTCAATAGCTTTAAACAGCTAAAGCATGAGATTCATTAAATAATAGCAATTAATATACATGCAGTTTAGAACATGAACTATATATTTCATTGTATGTCTGTTTAAAAATGGCAAAGGAAACATTTTCACATAGTTGATTACAATTAATTTTTATTACTAAACATCACTGTTAACTACCTATAATTCAGAATTTTAATTTCCCTAATAAAATTTTATTAAGCACTAGCAGCTATATTTTTGTGATAAAGAAAATAAGACAATTATAAAAGATTGTATAAGAAACATACCTGAATTTATCAGGAAAATAATTTTTAGACATAAAACTTTCTCCTACAATGGCAAATTGAGGCAAAATATACAATATGCATCACTTTCCATTCAGACAAAGCAGTTAGCCCACAATATTAGAAGAGAAAGGGGGGCAAATAATAAAAAACTCATATTTTGCTTTATGGTCCACAACATATTTTCCTGAATACAATCCTGTGAGATAGCTAAAAATGGGATAATTTCTTAACTACTATATAGTTGGTTTTTGTTTGTTTGTAAAGACAAAACTAGGAGACAGGTATAGTGATAGTGGCAGTCCTTGAAGCCTAGGAGAAAGGAATTAGAGAAGATGTCAAAGCTCAAACATAAATTAGCCCTGGAGTTTGCAACTCCAGGGGAAAAAAAACAAATAAAAATAGATACAAAGATAGTCCATTAAGCTACCAGTGACCATTATTGTATTATTATTCATTCATATAATTATATCCAACTCTACATGAGCCCATGAATTTTTGTCCATAGGGTTTTCTTGGCAAAAAATCTGGAATGGTTCTCCATTTTGTCCACTTTACAGATGAGGAACTGAGGTAAATAGGTATTAAATGATATGCCCATGGTCACATAGCTAGTAAGTCAAATTTGAACTCAGATCTTTCTGACTCTAGGTCCAGTGCTCTATCCACTGCACTACCTAAGTGCCCCAATTAATGTATTAACATATGTTAACTTATAAGTTCATTTAGAAAATAAATTGTAGAGCCATAATGTTATACCTGAATTCTCAAATATAATTTTATGGTGATAGAACAGTCCCACAACAAATGTGATAAGTTTGCAGTAAGAATGAAATACAAGTAATCTCTTAACTTTACCAGTAGACTGATCCCTTGTGACATGAGGATTGCCTGAGGATAGCACACATTTTGAGAAGGGATACAAAGACATAAAAATTTTCTCCCAGCTATCTTCCAACTGATAAGTACATGGGGAAGAGTCACAGACAAAAGCACATGTCCACGTATGGGAAATTTCTCCTTTGGAAAGCCATACAACACAGCCTGCAATGTGCTTCCTAAACCCCCCAGGATTTACCTGGGTGGCCATCAAAGTTAAATCTACTAGAAATTCACAACAATCTTTTCTATTCGAATATACCATATAACACTTCCCCTCTGAACTATTTCAACATAAGAGCTTCACTGGTGTCATTCTTTTCTGCTAATCTTAGCATTAATTTTACCCACTGCTACCTCTAACTAAGGGTCTGACCACCTCCTAATACAAGTGCTAACCACAAAGAAAATATCAGAAGATTGATAAAAAGGAAGATTTATATAGGTCAATGTAGTAGTATCAAAGGGAGGGGAAGTCAGCAAGTTTGGATAAGGGGAGGACTTCAAGGGGGCTCACAAACATTTAGAACTTTGTGTCTTTGAGGCATGTTTTCCTCAGAAGATATGACTATTTTTTTCAGATCAGGTCTGTTTATCTGAGATTTTATGGAGGACCATTAGTTAAAAAAACATTTTTCAAGTATGAGTTGGTCCATATAACCTAATGTATACCTTCAAATTCTAAGAATTATCTATGCATGTATGAATAATTTGGAATTTTGAAAAAACTATTGAGACAAAAGTGTCCTTTCTTAAATTGTCGATATTAGTTAACAGTCAATCACCAGATATTATTTAACCACCTACTGTATAGCAAGTACTGTAAACCTAGATTTAGTAATAATCTTTACCTGAATAGTCAAAAGCTTTAACTATGACATTTTAAGCTTGCTTTTCTACTAGTACAATGGATGGTACAATGAATGGATTTCTTTGATGAATCCATTGTACTTCAGTCAACAAATATTTATTAAGCACTTACTATGTGTCAGGCACTGTGCTAAGTCCTAGATATATAAAGAAAGATAAAAAATAGTCCCTTCTCACAAGGAGCTCACATTTTAATGTATAACATAATTATTGAAGGGATCTTATATGTCATCTAGTCCACTTGCTCACTTTACAGATGAGGAAATTGAGACCTGATAGCTAAAAATGCCTTGTTCAAGGTCATATAAGTAACAAGTAGAAAAACAAAAATTTGAACCAAGTTTTTTATCTTCAAATCCAATACTCTTTCCATAGTGCCATGCTGCTTAAAAGATGGAATTTTACTGAGTGTGGTGTCCAAGTCTGTAATCTTGCTGCTATGGTGGTCAGAGCTGTGGATGATAGGAGTCTGGGGGCTCTGATCTGCACAAGGGCTAATCCAATCTGATATCTATACTAAGTCCAGCACTAATATGGTAAACACTTGAAAACAGTGAGTCACCAGCTTGCCTAATGAGGGTTCTCCCAGTCCAGATTGGAAATGGAATGATACAAAGTTCTCACATAAATCAACAATGGAATCTGACATATAAGTGGCCTGGGCTAGATACATAAATTTAGGAAAATGGCATTTCAAACTGAAAAAAGATTCAATCAAAGAGATTGTGAAATCTCTATTATATGTCAGCCATATTGTTTTAAATTGATGAGTATATGCAAATGCATATGTGTATATGCATTTGTGTGTATATGTGTATATATATATATATAGGTAGGTATGTATATATAACTACATCCATACTTTACTACAGCAGAGAACAAAAGAAACCTACAGGGAAGTGAGAAAAAGATATGCATTTATGAATATAATGCCTTTTATTATTATATATACTTCTTGAAATGGAAATTTATTATTAAATATTTTGAATTCTCTGATATTCTGCTGGGCACATGATAATGGTTTTGAGAGTTTTTTTCTTTTTCTGTCTTCCTTTTCCTATTTTGTTCTTTCTTATTTTGCATTTAAGTTTTAAATAAATAAGAAAAAGAAAATAGCATTTCATATCTTAGCAAGTTATAAAACATTCATATATATAATTCCTCTCTTAAGTAAGTAAACCAGTAAGTTATACCCAAGAAGAATTTCTTTTTTGTGTTTCTGATTTTCTACTTAATGGGAATTCAAACTGAGAAAATAGGAAAATATTTGCAATTGGTCTCTATTTTGATTATGGCACCTAAAGCAATTTGCAAAAAGGAGCTGAGATTCTGACTTTTGAATAGTTTTGTAGCAAATGATAGCATGTTGTTTTTAATATATATATATATTAGTACTAACAATGTTGTCTCTTTTCCATTAAATAGCAACTTTTTTCCTCTGGTGCATAAAACATTTTGACATAGTGTTTTACCTGTTAAAATAATTGGGTTGGTATTTTTAGTTCAAGAAAGATATCATTTATTTGTCTCTGGCTAATTACTTCTAATCTATGTATAAGACTCTAGAAGCTGATCAGATGAAGGAGGAACTGCAGAAAGTCAGTGTGGAGAACATAACAGAAGCTCTTGGAAATCATCACTGGCAAGTCTATAGACAATGAGATCCAGGAATGAAATGGCCAGTTGGCTATGTCTTCAGTTGTTATATATCTTTTCTCTTATAATACAAAGTTCCTCCATGATTAGGAAAGTTCAATAGTGAACTTGGAGCATATAAATGGCAATGTTGTGGGGTAGAAATGAGAGATCCTGGGTTCTGATTCAAGCTCAGCTTCTTTGTATTTCAACTTCCTCAGAGGATTACCAGATGGTCACTAAGCTAAATTTATTACGTCAGAACCAATTTTCTCTTCATAGGTATTACTTCACTCTTACAACTGTTGCAAGTGAAATTTAACAAAAAAAGGTAAACTGAAGCAAGATTCTCTAAGCAAGGTTATGGTTTATCAGCAAGATCACCACCAGCTAATAAATCATATCATTTAATGGGCTCAAATAGTCAAAAGCTCCAAAATTGGAGATGCAACTTTTTGTAGGTATAGAACAAAGAACAGCAGAGCAAGTAAGGAGATCTCATTATTTGTTATGAGGTTGTCAACATCATAGGAGCAGCAGACTCACAGATGCTTAAGATATAACCACTTAAAATTTATGATGGGACCTTAAGATAGAGCAAGGTCAGCTAATATAGCTCTTAATAATGGCACACAGATATCATTCAGTTTGTCAGAAACTGAAGTTATGCAAAAGAATAAGCTTCCTTTGGCAGGATCAATTTACAGGTGCTGCAAAAATAACAGTTCCCATAGAATTTGAATGTTTTATGAGAGAATTGTACTTTTAAATTCAAGCTCAGAGTTTTTCTTTAATTAAAGTGACTGTATAAAAGTTTAAACCTTTTTGCATCTAACTCTAAGAGAAAAAGACTGATTTTTTTTTAACTCATGGGCTTCTTCACTTAGAAAAAAAAGAAAACTTGAGTTTTGCATCAGATACATGAGAATTACAGAATTAACTATAAAAATACAAAATCAATATTTGAATTTCACACACCCAAGCCAAAGTTATTGAATGATGGTATCTATTGTTGTTATCCAATTCCACCAGGATTTGATGGAAGCTTTGGGAAAAAGTAGGGCGCCAGCAAGCTGAACTAAGGAAGAACTGAATATCAGGACTATATGACAGAGTAATACTGAGTTAAGGAAAATAAAGTGAAAGATACCTTATGTAGCACAGAAGAAAACAACATGGAAAGATAGTTTTAGAATCAGGGGACTTAGATTAAAATTCCAGCTCAGCTACTTAATATCTGTGTGATTTTATTTAATTAATCTGTGTCTCAGGTTCCTCATCTGTAAAATGAGAGGGTTGGGCTTGATTGCCTCTAAGGTACATTCTAGCTCTAAATCTATGATCTTATAATTATTAATCATCTTGAGTCTGACTATAAAAAATCTTTATACTTATAACTTTTTCCTTGCCCTCATTGGGTCTTGTAATTCTGATTTTGGTCCTGCTTCTTTTTTAATCACCTCCATTTCTTTCAGATCCACAACTTAATCTGCCTCAGTTCTTCATTTTAGCTTGCTTGAAAGTGATTCTGCCTCACTCTTCAGTCCCCACATAGAGTAGGGATTTCTTGGGTTCTCCCTTTTCTTCCTCAAACCAGAGGGTTCAGTCAGCATCAAGAATAACACTCATTCACAACCCTAGCCAGAGTGGAAAAAAAGACTAGCAGTCTTATCCTTCCCCTTCTCCCATTCCTTTACTAACAAGAAAGGATAGAGTTCAGTCAGCATCACAGACACCACTCAGAGGTTATATATATATATATATATATATATTTTTTTTGCTGAGGCAATTGGGGTTAAGTGACTTGCCCAGGGTCACACAGCTGTTACGTGTCTGAGACCAGATTTGAACTCAGGTCCTCCTGACTTCAGGGCTAGTGCTCTATCCACTTCGCCACCTAGCTGCCCCCTCAGAGGTTATATTAATAGTGATATTCTCTGTTCACTTACCGATTTGTTGTCCTGCATTTATTTTCTTAAGTGTGCATACATGCACACTGTAGAAATAGTATTCATTTTAAAGTCAGAAAACCTTACTTAAATTCTAGTCTTGCCATTCACTACGTATATCATGTTGAACCAATCATTTTTCTACCTTAGGAATCAGTTTACTCAACTGGAAAACATTAATTAGAGTAGAGTAAGATCTCTTATGATACTAAAATTCTATTATTAGCCTACCTCCTTCCAATTTAATGCTGTCAAAAAATCATTATGTTTTATCCTGTATCTGAAGCAGTTGTTCCGAAAAGATTTGGGGATTTTAGTGCATTGTAAGCTCAATATAAGTCAGAAATATGATGTGACAGACAAAAAAGCTGATGTCATCTTGTACTACATTAAGAGAGAAACAATAGTCTCGTCTTATCCTGTCCTAGTCAGACTTCCCCTAGAATATCATGTTCAATTCTGTTTCTTCTGATATGAGAAGGACATTTGCAAACTGGAGAGCTCAATTAAGTAAAGTAGCAATCACAATTATATTGTTAATTGTCCAAGCCAAGATTTAAACCAAGATTTAGAGCTGGAAGGATCCTCAGACACCATATGGTCCAACCCCATGATTTTATAGGTGAGGAACTAAGACTAAGAGAGTTTAAATGCCTTGTTCTACTTCATACAGATAATAAGTGGAAGAATAGAGATTTGAATTCATGTTTGAATAGAAGAATAGAGATTTGAATTCATTTGAATTCATGATTTAGGACCAATGCTTTTTCCAATGTAATAATAAATACCTTTTATATAGTGCTGTAAGATTTGTTGTTAAGATTTATATAGTGCTTTATATATGTTTTCTCATTTGATTCTATATCAGGCAGCTTCATGGTACTGTGATTTGGGATGGGTTTCTCCTTTAAAATAACTACCCCACCTCAGGGCTGAATTTGGCTTAACAATAGACAAGGCCTTTCATCACTCAGTGAGAGAAAATGTCAAGACTCATAAGAAGACAATGTGTCGACTTAAATTTCACATTAAGCATATATAAATCATTCTTGATATCCAGCATTTTTTGATATATTACAGAGAGGAGAAAGGAAATGCTATTAAGAGGGGGAAAATAAACAAAAGATGGAGGTGGGCTCTATTCACAAATTTTGTCTACTGCATGAGTTTTGTATTCACTGTGAACAGCAAATGTGTCAAGGGAAAACCAAACTGATAGAAACTACTTATTCAAGTTATACACAGAACATTGAGATGGAAAATGTGAATATCTTGGCTTGGTGAATCCTACTTAAAATATTAGGGTATTGAATAAAAACAAATTTTCCTATTTATAGAATCCCTTCTAGTCCAACTACCTTGATGTACAGCTAAAGAAATAGATTTAAGAGTGCCCTAGCCATATGCAAATTACTTGGGACAAGGAATGATTTTGATGTTTTCATTTTGTGACAGTAATGTTTGTGTGTGAGTGTGCTTCTATTGACACTAGGCTGACTCAAAAGTTTAATCTTGACAATAAAAATAAACTGAGTTGGTTTCTCAGCCTTGAGTTAATTGCATGTTAGCAAATTTGATTTTGCCATATAAACACACATTTCATCTCTCTCTTTTCTTGTGTTTTTAATTTTATGATTTTTAAAAGTAGATATTATACTCTAAGAAAACTTGCAAAAATTGTAGTTCTTAAAGGAAATTCTTTATTGACTGTTAAATATATTGTCCCAGTTGTTGATGTGGCAAAATCCTGAAGAAATGATAGTCTTCTCTATTAGTAGAAATAAACTGTAGTGAATGAAGGACCCTGAAAATTCACCAGAGACAGACTTAAATATGAAACTAATCAGAAAATAAGAAAAAGCCCTCAGAAGGACCTAGAAGCTGGAGGGGTTATTAATGTTTCCTCTAAAGGCAGAGTATAGTGTTATAGAAAAGCAATGAGTATAGCAAAACAAAAGATGAGTTCATTATAAAATAAATCTAAGCATCAGTACTTACTAGTTAGGTATCTATGGATGAATCATTTAATTTCTCCAAATCTGCAATTTCCTCATCTATAATATGGGAATATTATTTGCACAAGCAACCTCACAGGATTTTTATATATAAAATGTGAGTTATTAGTAGTAGTAATGGCCAGATATAGCCATCTTGAATCCTAAGGGATACTAAAGGTAAAGCTTTTAGAAATGGTAAAAATAGCTCCTATTTTTGCTTTGCTAGCCTGAGAGATGTTAAGTATTCATTCAGAGCCAAATGTCCTGAATGACATGTAATATTCATTCAGGGCCAAATACTCTGACCACTAATAGAACTCTCTTCTTCTCAGATATGAAAAAAATATTTAGTTCAGCATTAAAAATGCTCTCATGATCATTGTTCTCTAGCCTGCCAGGACCTTAGTAACCATCTCCTAGATCTAAAGTTTTTAAGAGTCCTTTTTTGCACAGTATAGTTTTATATGTATATATAACATAATATAACACACATATATACATATGTGTATATATAAATATATGTATAGTTGTGTGTATGTGTGTGTGTGAGAAACAGAGAGAGAGAGAGAGAGAGAGAGAGAGAGAGAGAGAGAAATGGTGGTCTTCTCTAGTGAAGAGTACAGAGGAAGAGAGACAATTCAGAACTTAAAACAACAAAAAAATAAATAAAATTAAATAAAACAAAACAAGTTTGAAGCTCCCAGATTAAGAACCCCTATCATGGATCATATAGAGAGAGCTGGAAGGGAATTTAGTGTTCAACCTTTCCTTCCACATATGAGAAACATGGAAGTTAAGTGACTTGTTCTATTCTCCTCCCCCAAAAAAAGAAGTACCAGTGATGCAGATTTTCTGTTTCAGAAGCTAGTGCTCTTTCCATTAAACCTTGCTGCCTCACTTATATAGTGAATTCTTGTTTGCTATCATCAGCAGTTTAAGTGAACCTTGGAAGTAAAATAAAATAACCTAGGAAGAAGAGGAAAGAACAAAATTCCAACACTGGATCCAGTTGACATCTGATTTTTTGTGACTCCATTTGAGGTTTTCTAGGCAAAGACAGTGGAATGGTTTGCCATTTCCTTCTGCAGTTCATTTTACAGATGAGGAATTTGAGGCAAACAAGATTAAGTGACTGCTTCATGAACCTGTTTGGGGCTTTCTTGGAAAATATACTTTACTGGTTTGCCATTTTCTCTTCCAACTCATTTTACGCATAAGGAAACTGAAGCAAATAGTTAAGTGACTTGTTCAGGGTCATATGTTGTCTACAGCCAGATTTGAACTCAGTGAGGTGAGTCTTCCTGACTCTAAAGTCCAGTACTTTATCCACTGCACCACCTAACTTTCTCCCTGTTAGGTGATAACAAGTAATATCTTGGCCTGCAGTTGAAATAATTAATTTCTCTGTGTTTAATTCTGTTGATCCTCACATAATAGAAACAATCTGTTAACAGGCTTATGCTCAAAGCTATTTCAGCTTGGAAGGACCTAAAAAAGTTTACTCCACTGTCATATGCTAAAGCATTAATTTACTACCCTGTATTTTCCTGGTTTATTCAAGGTATTTTTATAATTTGTGTCTGCAGGGGAGAATTAGAACATAGATACAAAAGCTAGTCTCACAGTTATATTCTCATCTCGTGGAATATGGATGGCAAATTTATACTCTTACAGCTAGATTGAGGAGACAGAATAACTTGGAGTGGTACAGCATTGAAAGATAGAGGGTTGGGGGTGCAAATAATACAATGCTTGGAGAAGAAAGTACAAAGTTAGGAAATAGATGAAGATATGACTATTGGGAACTAATAATAAAGTTAATGGAACATTTTCAAAATAAGTGATACAAGTGTGGCAGGTGTTTTGTATTATCTTGCCTACACACACCATTCTTTAACCTGGGTATATTTTTCCAACTTAGACTTTTTTTTCCATGTTAGTAAAGTCTAATCTGCTCAGTAGTCCTTACAGGGATATCAATTTCTCAAGCACAGGGTATATTGTCATGGATCTCTTCAGCATGGATTCCTCAGAATAATGTTTTAAAATATAGAGGATTGCCAAGGAAACCAATTCTATTAAAATAGTGATCTATAACTATAACATCATGCATCTATATATCTATGTATTGATCATATCTATATACCTGATCAGATTAAGAACTCCTGCTTTAGAAACATAGCTAATTAGACGTCTAGGATATAACTTCCACACAAAACGAATTATCTCCCTACCATAATGAGCCATTAGAGGCTCATTATAAAGGAGAATAAATATAGTCATTGTTTTTTAAGGCCAAAACCTGCTATTTTTATTTTCCAAATACATTTTTATTAATATGTTTTGTTTTTGCCTTACCACAATTTCTCCCAGTATCCTTTCCCTTTTCTTCGCAGACAGCCATCCCATATAACAAATAATGCATTTTTTCAAGGAGAAAAAATCAACAAGACTTACTAAAACATTGAGGAAAAGTCTGAAAATGTATATAATATATGCAAAAATGTTTGGAGCAGTTCTTTTTGTGGTGGCAAAGAATTGGAAAATGAGCCTTCCGGGGGTGGAGCCATGGTGGCGGAGATCAGACAGGATTCTCTG
>JAJPUD010030551.1:0-13109 GCA_023553655.1 Myrmecobius fasciatus | reverse complement strand
AGCATGATGATTTCAGAGAGCCTGGAGGGACTTGCATAAACTGATGCTGAGTGAAATGAGCAGAACCAGGAGATCAATATACACGGCAACAAAAAGAGTATACGATGATCAATTCTGAATTCATGAATTCGGCTCTGTTCAACAATGAGATGTTTCAAACCAGTTCCAGCTGTTCAGTGATGAAGAAAGCCATATACACCCAGGGAGAGGCCTGTGGGATCTGAGTATGGACCACAACATAGCATTTTCATGCTTTCTGTTGATGTTTGCTTGCATTTTGTTTTCCTTCTCAGGTTTTTTTTTTCTTTCTAGATCTGATTTTTCTTGTGCAGCAAGATAACTGTATAAATATGTATACATATATTGGATTTGTCATATAGTTTAACATAGTTAACATGTATTGGACTACTTGCCATCTAGGGGAAGAGGTACGGAGAAGGGGAAAAATTTTGGAACAGAAAGATTTTCAGGGGTCAATGTTGAAAAATTACTCATGCATGTTTTGCAAATACAAAGCTTTAATAATAATAAAAAAGTCTGATATCAACAATAGGGCAGCTCAAAAGAAAGATTCAGACAAAGTTAAGGCAAAACTAGTAATTGTACAAATGAGCTGCAGAGGAAAAATGGACACAGAGGCATTAGAGGGAGGAAGAGGACTCATAATTCTTAAAACCTACTCACATCAGGGATGGGTTAAATAGGCAACACTACATATATACCATGAAGGATATAGCATCCTCCAAAATCTATAAAGAAATAAGGGAGGAGGAATAGGAGAAGTGGAAAACAAAGGGTGTGAGAAGACAAGGGCAGGATCCATGGTTGGGGGAAAATTAAATAATAGCAAGCCAAGTTAGGAGCTGAATTAAAGCAAAGGGTCAGCAGGGATAAGAAAGGAGTGTGTGTGTGTGTGTGTGTGTGTGTGTGTGTGTATGTAGGGGGGAGGGGACTACAAGTTGTGTGTGTGACTATATGTATGTATGTATGTATTTATCTATCTATCTATATAAACAAATATATCCTAAGGATATATTCATATCTTTCTTAACTATAGTTTGGGGATGGAGGAGGATGAAAGAGAAAAAAGAATAAAGTAAAAAAGGTGCATAGCAGAGAACAAAAGAACAATTTATAGGAAAGTAAAGAAAAGATGAACACTCATTAATATAATTTCTTCTACTAATATATAATGTGTATATATATATCCAAGGAATTCAAAGAAAAAAGGAAAAAAGATCTAAATGTACATAAATATTTATAGTCACACTTTTTGTGTTGGTAAAAATTGGATATTGATGAGATGCTCAAAAATTGGTGAATAGCTGAACAAGTAGTAGAATATGATTGTGATGGAATACTATTGTGCTACAAGAAATGATGAGGGGGTTGATTTTCAGAAAATAAAATACAAAGAGCATGGCAAGACCTATATGAACTTGATGCAAAGTGAAGTTTGAAGAACCAGCACAGAAACAACAGTTGCAATGATCAACTATGAAAAACCTGATTACTCTGATCCATAATCCAAGGAGTTTCCAAAGGACTCATGATGGCTATCAGTCTCCAAAGAGAGAAGTGATGAATTAAGAGTACAAACTGACGTATAATTTTCTCCCTTTATTTTTATGTTTTATAACATGGCTAATACAGAAATATGTTTTATATGATTTCACATGCATATCTAATATATTGTTTGCAACAAGTGAGGTTGAGAGAGGAGTAGGAGTAAGGGAGACAATCTGGAACTCAAAATTTAAACAGAAAAGTGTTTAAAATAAATCACAAATTGAAAAACCTGTAATGGGGGATAAAACTTTTTAAAACATTTTTAATTAAAATTTTTTATTTGCAAAACATATGTATGGGTAATTCTTCAACAATGACCCTTACAAAGCTTTCTGTTACAAATTTTCCCCCTAGTCCCCACTCCTCCCCTAAATGGCAGGAAATCCACTACATGTTAATTATGTTAAAATACTTGACAAATTGAACATATGTATACATATTTCCACACTTACTGTTGTGCAAGAAAAATCGTATCTACAAGAAAAAAAACAGAGAAAGGAAACACAATGCAAGCAAACATCAATAGAGAGCATGAAAATGTTATGTTGTGGTCCACATTTCATATCCCTCTCTCTGGGTGTATATGGCTTTCTTCACTGAACAATTGGAACTGGTTTGAAACATTTCATTTTTGAAAAGATCCATGTCCATCAGAATATAGTAATGTAGTTGCCATATATAATGATCTTCTGGTTCTGCTCATTTCGCTCAGCATCAGTCCATGCAAGTCTCTCCAGGCCTCTCTGAAACCATCCTGCTGGTCATTTCTTATAGAACAATAATATTCCATAACATTCATATACCATAATTTATTCAGCCATTCTCAAATTGAAGGGCATCTATTCAGTTTCCAGTTTCTAGCCACTACAAAAAGAGCTGCCACAAACATTCTTGCACATGTGGGGCCCTTTATCGGGGATAAAACTTGCAAAAAATTATATAAGCAAGATTTAGCATCCATAAATATGATACATGGAAAATAACACAGAAAAGGTACTTGCTACAAACATTCTACAACATTTATAAAAATGACAGGAAATAATCAATAGAGAGAAGCCACTAGAAATAAGAGAGATAAGGTAAAGCTTCTAGTAGAATGGATTTTAGCTGAACTTGAAGAAAGATAGGAAGTAGCGATATGGAGGGAGAACATTCCAGATTTTAAGGGCAGTTAGTGACAATGCCTGGAGTCTGGAGAAAGTGTCTTGTTCAAGGAATTGCAAGGCCAGTGCTACTATATTGAAGAGTAAAGCAACATTTGGATGTAGATCATGAATGAATGAATGCAAAAGCATTTATTAAATGTTCACTATGTGCCAGGATCTGTACTGTGTGCTCTAGGCAAACAAACATAAGCAAATAAAACAGTCCCTAACCTTGAGGAGCTTAAATTTTTAAGGAGAGAAGACCAAATGCAAAAAGTAGCTTAGAGGTGAAAGAAGGGAGAGGATAAACGGCTGGAAGGAAATGAATATGTCCCCCTGGGGGAAATAAAACAAAAGCTTACTATGAGAGCCTAGAGCTTCATGGATGCAGGAGTTCAAGTCAAAGGAAAATAATGAGAATGCAGATAATATGGTTTAGTGATGTCAATGAAAATCTTAAGGCTATTATTATTTATTATTATTATTATTGTTTACCCAAAAAAAATTTCTGAAAGGCATATCACAGACTGACTAGCTCAACAAAGACATAGTCTTCCACTCTGGAAGAAAATAGGAAGTTAGGTGACACAGTGAGCCTGGATTAGGAAGGTTTGAGTTCAAATCCAACCTCCAAAACTCACTTGCAAATCACTTATCCTCTGTCTACCTCAGTTTCCTCATCTGTAAAATAGGAATCATAATAGCAGCTACTTCACAAGGTTGTTGTGAAAGTCCTATAAAATAAGTGTAAATATACTTAGCATGATAACCTGGCACATTCAATAAATGCTTAGCCCATCCCTTTCCCCACATTTTTACAAGTTATTGTAATATATGTTATTGTTCTAGGATTTCTTTGAAAAAATTACTTTTCAAATTTACTGGGGAATCTGGAAGCTTATAAATTCAACTAGTAGCTAAAGTTTTAGGCATATTTCAACAAAAACTTTGCTTTCATTGGGTAATCATTTACTGGCAAATATACTTTTTTAATTATTTTATTATACATAAGGCTCCTTTGATAAGAAATAAGAAAAAACAAATCTTTATTAAGTTGTTTAATGCTTATATGTAATGACTACTTTCTTTTAGCAAAGAAAATAATGAACCTGGATAATATCAAATAATGTCAAAATAATGAAATTTATTTTATTTCAATAGATAGGAAGCACTTCATTGTTAACATGGGATTCATTCCTGAATCAGTTGTCTGTGTACAGGCCAACCATGAATGTATTAAATATTTAAACTAAATACAAGTTAAAAGGAATAATAAAATGAGAAGTTATGTGCAACTAAAAATCTAAATGGACTTATTTAATTTATTAATGTGAAAACAGGACACAGATGAAACAAAACATTGATAATTATGTGTAATTTTATACAAAGGTCTAATCAAGTAAGCCAATCACCATAATGAAGAGATAAAAATTGCTTAAAAACTAACAAAGTCAGTAAATCCAATTTGCTTGACAAGTAGAGAGAGATGGCAGCAAAAAAAAAGTACATATCAATTTAGAATATAAATTTATCTGTTAAATTTTATGGAGAGGGATAGTGGAAGATGACTACCAATATAATCGCACAAATTAGAGAGAAGTTGTAGAAGATCAAGGTATGGCAAGAGGCTCAACTAAATATAATCATCCTAAGAACTTTTAAGGATAAAACTGGAAGGAAGGCAACAAATGAACAAAAGATAGAAAAGATGTACAAAAAAAAAGCTTTTTTTTAAAAAAAAAGCAATCCAGGCAGTATAGCCACCATGTTTGGAATTCAACATAACAATCTCAGATGTGCTCAGAGGAGGTAGAAATAGCTCAGAAGAAAAAAGGAAGACAGAAAAAGGTGGTAGGCTGCAGTAATTGTAGATAAAGTTTTTTGGTTTTTTGGAGGCAAAAAGAAATGTGTATTTGAAGGAAGAAAAGATAACAAAGGCATTTCAAAAAAAAATAAAAACAATCTCACACATTGTTACTATCTTAGTTTTTTTTATCTACAAAAGAAGAACAACATATTTACTTCATTGGGTTGTTGTGGAGATATAATGTGACAATATTTGCAAAGTGCTTGAAAATCTTAAGGCTATTATTTATTATTATTATTATTATTATTATTGTTTACCCAAAAAAGTGACTAAAAGAATATCTACAAGTACTAACCAGTATGTATAATTTTTTGTCTATATGTAGTTAGTAAGAAAAATTTATTCATCTTTGAGAGAACAAGAAGGGTTTTGCACATTTCTTTGATAATATTCTCTAAACCAATTATTTTCTTCTTTATTTTTTACAAATTTTATATGTTCCTCTGATGCTCTCTCAGTGATATTCATGTTCAGTTCTCCTGAGACTATCAATTAACATTACATTATAGATGTGTGAAAGTGCTAAGACAATTTTTACTGCTGTAGGTTTGCTTAAAATGGTATACTGAACAAAACTAAACATGATGAAAACTTGATCTAATACTTGAAGTTAAGTGAGATTTTGACCCTCACAAAAAACTAAATTCACAAGGTTGGCATCCAAAGACCTTTTTACTAGTTGACTGAAATTTGCCTTTTCAAGTTTCCTACAAATTATTATCCTTCACAAACAATATTCTCACTAAAGTAGTCTACTAGCTGTTCTCCAAACTTAGCATCCTATTGCCTAACCTTGGGCAGCAAGTCATCCTGTCTCACTATTACATGTATAATATTTGTATGCTTCTCCTAAGGTACTGCTCTGATAGCTGATAGTAACATGAGGTGATCCTGGATTTTAAAGTATGATCTGATAGGTTCTGCCAAAGAAGAAAGATTTTGAGACTTGAGGATGGCCTAATCCATCAAAGAAGTTTCAAGTTAGTTAAATTGTGCAAGTTCTTTAGCAGATATTGATGAGATAATGAGGGATTTGGCCATAACTACTCTCAAATACTAGCTCCTATAAATCACTGAAGGATTGAAATATGGCACTTTAAAAAATATAAAATTTCTTTGCTTAAGATAAATCAATGTGATTGCCTTATTATAAGTCAGGTTCACCTATAATGCATTCCAATGTTACAGATGTCATAGAAATGGAGATGACTTTTTTTTTTTTTTTTTTTTTTTTTTTTCTGAGGCAATTGGGGTTAAGTGACTTGCCCAGGGTCACACAGCTGTTATGTGTCTGAGACCAGATTTGAACTCAGGTCCTCCTGACTTCAGGACTGGTGCTCTATCCACTGCGCCACCTAGCTGCCCCTATGGAGATGACTTTTACAGTGTAGTCTCATGTAGGTAACAAAAATCAATGGGTAACCATAATAATATTGCTTCAATAGCTAATTAATTTTACTCAAAAACATGAATTAGAAATCAAATATGAGAAAATATATTAAAACTAATAAAGGACTAACATATACTTTTAAAATACTCTGATGTGGCTAATTCTGAAGATGAAATCCTAAATCCTACCTTTTCTCTAGACCTTTTAAATAACTAAAGAGAAGATTACAAATCATTGATAGTTTTTCATTAAAAATCAGTGCAAAGACTAAATATTTAACTCTGTAATACCAGGTCACATTATAGAGAGCTCTGAAGAAAGCAATACCTAATAACAAGTGAGTAAAGTAAGTATTTTCATTTGTGGGGGAAGGTGTGCAGAGGGCAAGATCAGTTTGATATTCATGTATTGTGAAGCTACACTCAATCATTTAGCTATACTGAATTCATTTAGGGTGAAAAATATCAAGAGCTCCAAGGGTCCCTACTTATAGGAGAGTTTTCTTTATACTCCCTACTAAATGAATTCCAATAACTCCTTATCAGCTCTGTTACAAGGATTTTTTTGTTTGTTTGTTTTGTTTTGTTTTCAGTGACAGAGGGATATAAAAGGAGAAGAAAACAAATGCTTATTAATTGAAAAAAAATCATAAAATAAAAAAAACAGATAACATATCTGTTATGTGGAAGAAACAGTTCTGAGACAGAATTCTGAATGGCTGGTCCAAATACCTTAAATATCTCTCTAGTTTAAAGAAAAAGAGAGAAAACACATGTTTAACCTATATTGGATTACCTGCTGTCTAGGAAAGGGGGTGAGGAAAAGGGAGGGAGAAAAATTTGGAACACAAGGTTTTGCAAGGGTAAATGTTGAAAACTATCCTTACATAATTTTGAAAATAAAAAAACTATTTTGTTTTAAAAGAGAGAACACAATATAGTAGAAAGAGCATAGATCTTTGGTGTCAGAAGATTTAGCTTTCCAATAGGACTCCTATTATTTATAACTGTGATATTTTAACAAAGCCAATTAACCTCTATATACTTAGTTTCCTTATCTGTTTTTTTAAGGACATAATCATATCTGTCATTCCTTGGAATATTTTTCCCTCAAGATTCTTTCATTAAGGGTACAAACTTGTGGCTCTTAATAGTAAATGGATATGCAAAAAGGTTTATAGCAGCTCTTTTTGTGGTCACAAAGAATTGGCAAAGGAGTGGATGCGCATCAATTGGGGAATGGCTTGAATAAATTGTGGTACATGAAGATAATGGAATATTATTGTCCTATTAAAAATGATGAACAAGCTGATTATAGAAAGGCCTGTAAAGATTTACATGAACTGATGCTGAACGAAACAAACAGAAGCAGGAATATATTGTGCACAATAATAGCAAGAATATGTGATGATCCACTATGAAAGGCTTGGTTCTTCTCAGTAATTCAGTGATCCAAAGCAATTACAATAGACTTTGGAAGAAAATATCATCTGCATCCAGAAAAAGAACTAAGGAGAATAAATATATATCAATACATGCTATGTTCACTTCTTTATTCTGTTTTTTTTAAATCTCTCCCTTGGTTTTTCCCTTTTGCTCTGATTTTTTTTTCTCCCAACATGCTTCATAAAGCAATGTGTATTAAAAATAAACTTACTACAAAAATGGAAAATTTTCTGCAAATATTAGACAAAATTTTGGAGCCCTATTCATAGAGCATAGATGATCTCTTTAAATGCTAAAATCATGGCTAAGTCCTTTTCAGGACGAAGCCCATTATGATGTTACTTTCTCTCTCTTTCACCTCTTAGTGCCTATCCTTTAATAATGTCTTTTTCCTTACTCTGATTAGTCTAACTATGTGCTCTTCTAACTCTATTTCGTATTTGCCATTCCTGGTGTCTATTGTATCACTTCACTTTGTCTGTAAACTCTTCCCCTAAATAAACCTGCTTTTTGTCAAAGAAAAATAAATGGCAAAATCAAGAAAAGGAGACAAAAAACATGTGTACTATTTAAAAAGCAGATAGATTGGCCTCAGATACCTAATACTAACTCTGTGAGCCCGGGCACCTCACTTAATCCCAAGTCTCTGTCTCTGTCTCACACACACACACACACACACACACACACAAACACACACACACGTGCAATTTTTAAAAAGGCTCTTATCTCAAGTAGTTGTGAGAATAAAATAAAATAATACTTGTAAAGTGCTTTAAAAATAAACAGCAGATAGAATTATAGAAGCAGTCAAGTGACACAGAGATTAAGCTCTGGGATTGGAGTCAGAAAAAACTTAAGATCAAATCCAGCCTCAGATATTTAATAGTCATGTGATCCTGGATGAGTCATTTTAACCTCTTTCTGCTTCAATTTCCTCAACTGTAAAATGGGGATAATAAGAGCACCTACCTTCTGGGTAGGTTTATTATCTGGACAGAATATTTTTAAAGCATAGTATAGGGCTTGGCACATGATTGGTGCTTAATAAATGCTTTCCTCCTTCCTTTTGCTTCTTTATAGACAATGAAACAAGTAAACTGTCTTTTAGAACATAAAATGGCCCCTCTAAATGGTATGCACCTTTAATGAAAATATCAAGTGACTTTGCTAGAATTAAGCATTTTTTGTGCTATCTAGATGCAGTCTTAAAAAGGTTAAATCTGAACCAGATAATCTTAAAAAATAAATTGAATAACTAATTGTTTCCAAAAGATAAATTCTTGATTACAATTTTAGAAACACTTATTATTAAATGAATTACTCTACCTTCCCCCCATTTTAAAAATATATATATATATATATGCTATTCTCTCTGTCAAATCTTTTGTTCTTTGCATAATTTATTTTTGATTACTTTCTAGATTTAGTGAAAGTTTCATTTTCCATCAGAATAAAGAAGTGTAGAACTGTATCAACTATCTGCAATTAACAAAATAACTACAAGCTGATTCTTTCAGGTGACTTCTATATGTAAGTCATTCTGATTAATTTGGATGATTCCACAAGTCAGAAAAAAATGGAAGGAGAGAGGTTTCAATTCTGGAGCACATCTACGCTGGAAATTTTCCCAAATGAGAGCAAACCTTTGTGCAATTCAACCTTGTCAGAGTTAATAAAACCAAAGAGTGACAGTCTGACAGATATATTAGAGTGTGGAACAGTCTTTAGAGAAAAGTGAAGAGAATAGTGTAACTTGGGACTTTTAATACCAACCTCAACAAAATACATAAGTAAAAGTCTTTTAGGGTCATTTGAAAGGCACACTTTGAATATTCCAAGTTCCCTTTTCTTCCTTCTTTCTTTTTCTCCCCTAAAGGATGAATGGATGTTTCTCAATCCCCACTGCCTTAAGCACAATCTGAAGTTGGGAAATAAAATGGAAAACCTAGATGCAAATTAGAAGTTCTCTTCCTGAGGTAACTTAGATGTGAATTGTAATTTTGCTACTTAATACATGTGTGACCTTTGGCAAATCAACCTAAACTTTCTTGAACCTCAGTTTCTTTTCTATAAAATGAGAGGTCAACAAATCAATTCTAAGGTCCTTTTGAGCTATAGGATTTCTAAAATGATAAATCAAAAATATAGTTTTTGGTTTTGTGCTTGAATATTACCTTCAATAACTGCTGCCTAAAGAATGTCACTGCAATAAACTGCTTGGGTTGTCCTACTGGTCATTCAAAACTATACAAAAATCAATTATCATCTCATAAAATTATCTGGAAAATTATCTTAAAGAAATCTTGAAAAGAGCTATAAACTTGAATGTTTTAGAAAAATAACTATGGCACCAGTCAGACAAATACTCAAGTACTTAAATCCTAAAATGACTTAAACTTCTGATAATAATCCAAAATGAACTCTTAAAGCAGGAATCTCTTTTGAGAAATCCTGGTTATGATAAATGAAGATGGCTGTATAGAGAGAGTAATGATTAGAAACAGTAAAGAACTATTAAGAGGAGGGGAGGGGCAAAGCCAAGATGACAGAGTGAAAAGGTGACTCTCTGCCTCTCCCCAGATCTTCTCTCAAATCAACAATAAAATAAGTCTCTGAACTGATCTTCAAATCAACTAACTCAGAAATATTTGGACACTGCTTTCTGAAGAACTTCATATCAGGTTTGTCTAACTCGGACAGAGAGATAAATAGAGGACTCCTGTGTAGGCCAGAAGTGAGGGTGGGACTCAGCTCAGCTCATCTTGGCAGAAATTCCAAACTCCAAACTCCAAATTCCAAACACCTGGAGTTTATCTGAGGCACTCAGGACACTCTGCCCTGATTGGGGGCAGGTGTTCTGGCAGACTTGCCTTGTTTAAGGAGTAATTCGGACTTAGTACTAGCCCCCACTGGCCCAGCACCTTAAGTTAATTCGCCAAAGTGCCCCAGGGCAAAGATCTTCAGCCGTCTTTCAGCCGCCATTTTTTCCCTACCTTAAAGTGATATCCACGCTGTCTAAAAAAAAATGAAGAAGCAAAAGAGAGCTCTCACCATAGACAGCTTTTATCAAGACAAAGAAGCTATGACCCCAGATCTTGAGGTTCCTTTAGAAAAAATACCAGAAGAAGGTATTAAAGACCATCACTGGTCACTTTTTTAAAAGGCCTTTCTGGAAGATTGCATAAAGAACCTCAAAAGAGAGCTGGAGGATAAATGGGAAAATAAATTGAAATCAGTGCAAGAAGGATACAATATCTTGCAAGAAGGATATGATGCCCTGCAAAAGAGATATAAAAAAGACACCAATTTATTGAAAAATAAAATTAGGAAAGTGGAAAAAGAGTGCAATGAACAAATTGGCCAGTTACAAAAGGAGCTTAAAAAAGTAACTGAAGAAAACAACACTTTAAAAATAAGAATTGAACAAATGCAAGTGAATGACTCAATAAGACTTCAAGAATCAGTCAAACAAAAACAAAAAAATGAAAAATTAGAAGAAAATATGAAATATCTCCTAGGAAAAACAACTGACTTGGAAAATAGATCTAGCAGAGAAAATCTAAGGATTATTGGACTTCCTGAAAGCCATGATGAAAAAAATGATCTAAACACTATCTTCCAGGAAATCCTGAAAGAAAACTGCCCTGAGATTGTAGAATCAAAAGGCAAAATCACCATTGAAAAAATTCACCTATCACCTCCTGAAAGAGACCCCAAAATTAAAACCCCAAGGAATATCGTGACTAAATTTCAGGACTATAGCACCAAGGAACAGATTCTGCTAGCACCTAGAAAGAAACAATTCAAATACCGAGGATCAATAATTAGAATCACACAGGATCTGTCAGCATCCACACTGAAGGATCGAAGGGCCTGGAATCAGATATTCCGAAGGGCAAAGGCACTTGGATTACAGCCATGAATAACCTATCCAGCTAGAATGAGCATTATCCTCCAGGGAAGAATATGGTCATTCAATGATATAGATGAATTTCACCTATTTCTAGTGAAAAGACCGGATCTGAACAAAAAATTCGGCATCCAAACACAGAACTCAAGAGATGCATAAAAAGGTAAAAAGGAAAGGACTCTTGAGAACTTTATTTTTACTAGGGGGATACTTAAAGTTTGGGGGTATAATTAACTAGATATTACTTTGATAATATGAAAAAGAGAACTAGAGGGGGAAAGATGGTCATACTGGGGAAAAGAGGGAAAAAGTGGTAAAATAAGATCTAAAAAAAAAAGGAGGTAAAAACAAGGTAAAATCACTTGAAGAGGCAAAGAAAACCTAATATAATTGAGAGAAAGAGGGGAGGGAGTTGAGCATTGTGTAAATCTTACCCTCATCAGGTTGAACTCTAAAAGTGTATATCAGACATTTGATTTCACATAGAAACTTGTCTGTTGCTAGAGGGAAGTGGGAGGGAAAGGAGGAAAAGTAAGGGACAAACTAATAGAAGGGAAAATAGAAGACTCAGGGGAAAGGAGTAAAAACAGGGGGAGGGGATCTAAAGGGTGGAGTATTGTTTGGGGGAGGGGGTCATCAAAAGCAAAGTACTGAGGAGGGGGGAAGGGAGAAAGAGGAAAGGAAAGGGGAAAACATAACTTGGGTAAATAAGATGGTAGGAAATAAAGAATTAGTTATTCTAACCGTGAATGTGAATGGGATGAACTCTCCCATAAAGCGGAAGCAGATAGCAGACTGGATGAAAAACCAGAATCCCACAATATGTTGTCTACAAGAAACACATCTAAAACATAGTGACACATATAGGATAAAGGTAAAAGGCTGGAGCAGAACCTATTATGCTTCAGGTGAACAAAGAAAAGCAGGGGTAACAATCCTTATCTCAGATCAAGTAAAAGTCAAGATAGATCTAATCAAAAGAGATAAGGAAGGAAACTATATTTTATTAAAGGGTACCATACATAACGTAGCAATATCTATACTAAATATATACACACCAAGTGCAATAGCATACAAAGTCCTAGGGGAGAAATTAAGAGAGATGAAAGAAGAAATAGACAGCCAAACGATACTAGTGGGGGATCTCAACCTTGCTCTCTAAGAATTAGATAAATCAAATTACAAAATTAACAAGAAAGAAACTAGGGAGGTAAACCAATTGTTAGAAAAGTTAGGTATGATAGATGTATGGGGAAAGTGGAATGGAGACAATAGGGAGTTTACTTTTTTCTTAGCAGTCCATGGAATCTATACAAAAATTGACCATGTGTTAGGGCATAAAAACCTCAAAATCAAATGCAGAAAGGCAGAAATAGTAAATGCATCCTTTTCAGATCATGATGCCATAAAAATCACATGCAATATAAGGCCAGGAGAAAATAAACAAAAAGGTAATTGGAAATTAAAGAATCTAATCCTGAAGAATGAATGGGTGAAATAGCAAATCATAGACACAATCAATAATTTCATCCAGGAGAATGACAATAAGGAGACAACATACCAAAATTTGTGGGATACGGCCAAAGCAGTTATAAGGGGCAATTTTATATCTCTAGATGCTTACTTGCATAAAATAGAGAAAGAAAAGCTCAATGAATTGGGCTTATTATTAAAAAAACTAGAAAAAGAACAAATTAAAAACCCTCAATTAAATACCAAATTGGAAATTCTAAAAATAAAAGGAGAAATTAATAAAATTGAAAATAAGAAAACTATTGAATTA
>JAJPUD010030550.1:0-10470 GCA_023553655.1 Myrmecobius fasciatus | reverse complement strand
AAAATCCAGGACAGGAAGCATCCTAGCAAACCACTAGCATGTCTTAACTCAGCAATCCAGTGGTAGGTACTGAGTCCTAATGTGGTAGAGCAGGCAAATACTAAGAGCTGGAACCCCTATATGTGGACTCAATGAGACAGCAAGAATCAATAAAAAATTAAAATGAAAACATAGAAGAAAATGTAAAATACCTCATTGGAAAAAAAAAGTGACCTGGAAAATTGATCCATTAGAGATTAAGAAATATTGAACTTTCTGAAAGCTATTCAAAACAAAAAGAGCCTAGACAACATATTTCAAGAAATCATGAAGGAAAACTTTTGTGAAATCCTAGAATCAAGAGGTAAAATAGGCAATGAAAGAATTCACCAATGACCTCATAAAAGAGATGCTCATATGAAAACTCCAAGGAATGTTGTAACTAATTTCCAGGATTAGGGGCAGCTAAGTGGCACAGTGGATAGAGCACCAGCTTTGAAGTCAGGAGGACCTAAGTTAAAATTTGGTCTCAGACACTTAACACAGCTGTGTGACCTTGGGCAAATCACTTAACCCCAATTGCCTCAGCAAATAAATAAATAAAATAAACAAATTCCAGAATTATCAGATCAAGAAGAAAATACTTCAAAAAACCAGAAAGAAAAAAATAAAATATCGAAGAGCCACAATCAGGATTACCAAGGATCCACAAAATTCCACTTTAGAGGATGAAGGACCTAGAAAATAATATTCTGGAGACCAAAGAAACTTGAACTGCAGCCAAGAATCAACTACCCATTAAAATTAAGTGTTATCTTTCAGGGGAAAATATGGACATAAAGAGAAATAGTGGATTTTCATTTTTTTATGAAAAGAGAGCTGAACAGAAAATTTAATCTTCAAATACAGAAGTCAAGAGAAGCATAAAAAGATATAAAGACAAAAAACCTATGTTTTAAAAGTTAAAGTATTTACATGTCTATATGGGGAAATAATATGTTTAACTCTTGAGAACTGTGTGTTAGGGTTATACTTAAAGGTTATAATCACTTTACTGTGATGATATAAAAAACAAGCTACTGGTGGAAAGGGGATTGTACTAGAAGAAGAGGAAAGGGAAGGTAAAATGACCTAAATTATATCTTATGAAGAGGCAAATAAAAACCTATTATAGTTAAGGGAAAGAAGGAAGCAGGACGACTGTTGTGTGAAAGTTAAACTCAACAGATTTGGCTCAAAGAAAAAAATATCAGACATATTCAATTTAATATGGAAAATTGTCTCATCCTATAAGGAAGTAAGAGAAGAAAGGGAGAAATGATAGATGGAAGAACATAAGTAGAAAGGGAAAGGGTTAAGAAAGGAGAGAGGGGCTCTAAAAGAAGAGAGCAGATAGAGGGAGGTGGTGATCAAAAGCAAAAAATTGGTGAGGAAGGAAAGAGGAAAAAAGAAAAAATATATCTTGTAATATATAACTTGTGATCACAACTGCTAATGTGAATGGGATGAACTCTCCTATAAAATGGAAATAAATAGCAGAATGAATTAAAAAATAGAATCTTCAAATATATTTTTTATAAGAAACACATTTGACACAGATATATACATACAAAAAGCTAGAAAAGAATTTATTATGCTTCAACTGAAGAAAAAAGTAGGGTTAACAATTCTGATCTCAGATAAAGCAAAAGTAAAAATAGCTCTTATTAAAAGAGATGAGGAGGGAAAGTACAACTTAATAAATGATACAATAAATAATGAGCCAGTAATAATATCAAATGTGTATGCACTAACTAGTAGAGTAGACTAATTCCTAGAAAAAAAAAGCCAGTTACAGGAAGAAATAAACAGCAAAACTATTCTAGTGGGGAATCTCAATCTTTCCCTCTCTGAATCAGACAAGTCTAATTACAAAATAAACAAGAAAGAAACGAGGGAGATTAATATAATCCTAGAAAACCTGGATATGATAAACCTCTAGAGAAAACTGAATAGGGACAAAAAGGAATATACCTTTTTTTCAGCAATACATGTTACCTACACATAAATTGTACTAGAGCAGAAAAACCTCACAATCAAATATAAAAAGGCAGAAATAGTAAGTCCTTCCTTTTCAGACTACAATGAAATAAAAATTATATTAAGTAAAGGGCCAGGGAAAGGTAGACTAAAAAACAATTAGAAATTAAATAATTTAATTCTTAAGAATGAGTGGGTCCAACAACAAATCACAAAATAATTCATAATTTCATTCAAGAAAATGACAATAATGAGACAATATAGAAAACCTATGGGATACAGCAGTTTTTAGAGGAAATTTTCTATTTTTAAACAGCTACACAAATAAAATAGAGAAAAAAGGAGATCAATGAATTAGTCATGCAACTGAAAAGCAAAAAAAGTACAAATTAAATACCAAATTAGAAGTTTTGAAAATCAAAGTAGAGAGTAATAAAATAGAGACAAAGAAAACTATTGAATTAATAAAACTAAGTTAATTTTATGAAAGAAAAAAAAAAACTTACCAAATAGATAAACTTTTCATTAATTTGATCAAAAAAGGAAAGAAAAAAACCAAATCACCAGCATCAGATATGAATGGTGTGAACTTACCACCAATGAAAAAGAATTTAAAACAAAAATTAAGAGCTATTTTGCACAGTTCTATGGCAGCAAATCTGACATTCTAATTGAAATGGATAAATATTTACACAAATATAAATTGCACAGCTTAATAGAAAAGAAATAATATACTTAAATTGTTCCATTTTATAAAAAGAAATTGAACTCCACACTACTAAACTCCCTAAGAAATATTCTGCAAGGCCAAATGGATCCACAAGTGAATTCTACCAAACATTTAAAGAACAATTAATTCCAATAATAAATAAATTATTTAGAAAAATAAGTAAAGAAGGAATACTGCCAAATTCTTTCTATGACACAAATATAGCATTTATAGCTAAACCAGGAAGAGATAAAAGAGAAAGAAAATTAAAGACCAATCTCCCTAACAAATATTAATGCAAAATTATTAAATAAAATATTAGCAAAGAGATTACAGAAAGTCATCCCCAAGATAATGCCCAAGATTAAGTTGGATTAAGTTTATTTTCAGGAATACAGTTCTGGTTCAATATTAGGAAAACTATTAGCATAATTGACTATATAAATAACCAAATAACAGAAATCATATGATTATCTCAATAGATGCAGAAAAAGCATTTGATAAAATCCAACACCCATTCCTAATAAAAACACTAGAGACTATAGGAATTTTTTTTCTAATTATCAATAAGATCTATTCAAAACTATTAGCAAGCTGCATATGTGGATGAATGAGGATAAATTAGAACCATTCCCAATAAGATCAGGGGTGAAATAAGGTTGCCCACTATCATCACTACAATTCAATTACATATTAGAAATGTTAGCTTTACCAATAAAAGAATAAAAAGAAATGATAAGAATTAGAATAGGTAAAGAGGAAACCAAATTACCACTATTTCCAGATGATATAAGGGTATACTTAAAGAATCTTAGAGAATTCTAAAAACCTACCTGAAACAATTAACAATTTTAGCAAAATGTCAAGATACAAAATAAATCCACAGAAATCATCAGCATTTTTATGTTACCAACAAAGTTTAGCAGCAAGAGATACAAAGAGAAATTCCACTTAAAATACTGTAGATATTATAAAATATTGGGGAATCTATCTGCCAAAAGAAAGTCAGGACCTAAGTGAATACAATTAAACACTTTTCACACAAATAAAGTCATATCTAATTAATTGGAAAAGTATCAACTGCTAATAGGTCAAGCAAATATAATAACAGTGGCAATTGTACCTAAATCAATCTATTAATACAGTGCCATACAAATAAATGTCCATGAAATTATTTTACAGAGCTAGAAAAAATCAGAAAAAGATCATCTGGAAAATCAAAAAGTCAAGAAGTTCAAGGGGATTATTGGAAAAATGCAAATGAAGTTGCCTAGCTACAGCTCAAAAATTATACCATAATTATACCAGATCAAAAATTATGCCATAATTCAGCAATCATCAAAACAATTTGGTACTGATTAATAAAGTTTTAGATGAGTGGAATAATTTTGATTCACAAGATACAATAATCAATGATTATAGCAATCTATTGTTTGATAAATCCAAAGACTCCAGTTTCTGGGATAAGACCTCACTATTTCCCAAAAATAACTGGAAGAATTGGACATTAGTATGGCAGAAACTAGGCATTGACCAGCAACTAACACCCTATACTAAGATAAGGATGAAATGGGTTCATGGTTTAGACATAAAGAGGGATGTTTTAAGCAAATTAGAAGAACAAAAAGATGACCTATCTCTCATATAGAGAGAGAAGTAAAGAATTTGTGGCCAAAGAAGAACTAGAGTACATTATGGAATGTAAAACAGATAATTTTGATTATATTAAGTTAAAAAGTTTTTGAACAAATAAAACCAATACAGAAAAGATTAGAAGAGAAGCAGTAAACTGGGAAAAATTATATTGAAGGATTCTGTAAAGGGCCTCATTTCTAAAAGATGGAAAACTGACTCAAATTTGTAAGAATATAAGATATTCTCCAATTGATGAATGGTAAAATGATATGAAAAAACAATTTTCAGATGAAATATTTAAAATTATTTCTAGTCATACGTTGCAAGGGATGTGGAAAAACTGCAACAATAATACATTGTTAGTAGAGTTGTGAACTGATCCAATCCAGAGCAATATGGAGCTATGCCCAAAGGACTATCAAAACTGTGCATACTCTTTGATCCAGCACTGTCTCTAGTGGGCCTATATCCCAAAGAGATCATAAATGAGTAAATGGGACCCACATATGCAAAAATATTTATACTTGCCCTTTTTGTAGTTGCAAGGAATTGTAAACTGAGTGGATGACCATCAATTGGAAAATGGCTGAATAAATTATGCTATATGAATGTTACGGAATATTATTGTTCTATAAGTAATGATCTGCAGGATAGTTTCAGAGAGACTTGGATAGTCTTACATGAACTAATGCTAAGTGAAGTGAATTGAATCAGGAGATAATTGTACACAGCAACAGCAAGATTATATCATGATCAATTCTGATGGATGTGGCTTTTTTCAACAGTGAGGTGATTCAGGCCAGTTCCAATGCTCTTGGGATAGAGAACCATCTGCATCCAGAGAGAGCATTTTGTTGATTCATTAGGAGAGCCACCTGCTAGTGGCTATTAAGGATCTAATTTTGACTAGCAGAAAAGATCCCTTCATGTGAGAGCATGATAATGATACAAGGAAAATGAGAGGCAGTTGCATTTTCTGACCTCTCTCCTCTTCCCTCTTGCCTCCAATTCATTTATTGGAATTAGAAATTGGGAATGAATTCATTCCCAATTTACAAGCAACATCTGTGTCAGTAAAGGCTGAGTTGCAGTTCCTAGAGAGGTGTCATGATTCACAGCTGTGGGGGCTTTTGGAGAATTTACCTGCCCCTTCACACTTAGGCATGATCCTTAACATTGACTGAATATGGATCACAAAATAGCATTTTTAGGTTTTATTTGCTTTCATTTTTTTCATTTTCTTTCCTTTTTGATCTGATTTTTCTTGTGCAGCATGATTGTAGAAATATGTATAGAAGAACTGCCCATGTTTGACATATGTTAGTTATGGTGTAGAAGAAAACACAATCAAAATAAAAGAATAAAAATGAAATGATAAAAATGTTTCATTTTGCATTAAGATTTTAACAGTTCTTGCTCTGAAAGCACCTACATTTTTTTTCTTATTCTCTCTCTCTTTTTCTCTCCCTCTCTTTCTCTCTCTCTTGGTAAATACTATGTTTTTCCAATTACATATAATGATAGTTTTCAACATTAATTTTTAAGAAATTTTTATTTTCAATTTTTTCTCCCTTCCTCCTTTCCATCTCCCTTCCCCAAGACATCAAGCAATATGATATAATTTATACATGGGTAATCATGTAAAGTTATTTCAACTTTAATCATATTATGAAAGAAGAAACAAAACAAAAGGGAAAAGTTATTAAAAATGAAGATAGTATGCTTTGTTCTACATTGAAACTCCATAGATAGTTCTTTCTCTGAATTTGAGTAGCATTTTATATCCTGAGCCTTATGGAAGCTAATTGGATGACTGTATTGATGAGAAGAGCTAACAATATCATAGATGATCATTGAACAGTGCTGCTGTTATTGTGGAGAGTGATCTTCCTGTTCTGCTCATTTCACTCAGCATATGTTCATGTAAGTCATTTTAGGTTTATCTCAAATCTGTCTGCTCATCATTTCTTTCAGCACAATAGTATTGCATTGCATTCATGGCAATTTGTTCAGCCATTCCCCTAATAGATAAACATTCCCTCAATTTCTAGTTTGTTTATTACCACAAAAAAGAGCTTCAATAAATATTTTCTCACATTTTGGTCCTTTTCTCTTTTTTTATTTTCTCTGTGGGATACAGATCTCATAGTAGTATTATAGGATCAAAGAATATGCACAATCTGATTGTCCTTTGAGCATCGTTCCAAATTTCTGTCCAAAACGGTTGGATGGATTCACAACTTGGGAAGTTTCTTAAAATGATAACATATATTACAAAATATTTCTGTAGCTATATGTCATGTTCCTGTTCTGGGTGCACTCCAAATAATACTCTGTTGTAAAAGAAATGTTTGTATCTGGTGGAAAAGCTGGCTTTAGAAACATCACTCTGACTCCTGCTTCTCTGAGATTGTAGTACGTTATCTCTACATTCTGTGCCTGTGTTTGCCTATCTACAACATATGTGAGTTGAGCTGCCACGGCAATATTTTAGAAGGTCATTTAGAGATCCTATGATGAAATAGCTGGAGATAAGGATACACATTATCATTGCCAGACACAAAGCAATAGAAGTATGGCATTACTCATAATCCTGCAATAGATTTTATTTAATGGGCTACATGAAACAAAGAGCTATGCAAATGGAATAATTTTCTGTAAATTCTCTGATGTTCAAAACAAGCATCTCATTTATTAAGCATGATCAAGAAAAACAAGTTTTTTTCCTTTATAGAATACATTATTGTGAAAGCTGTGTTAAAAATAGTCTGAAAATGACATTGAGCTTGAGCGAATTTTAGTGAAAAATTGTGATAGTTGTATTTTAGTTTTCTCTGAAGTAAAGATGCCAGAAGAAAGAAGAGGAAGCTGTAATAACTGAAATTCAGACAAGAATAGAAGCAGCAATTATAAATCATCACCTGAAGTTTTCTATTTGTTCCACATTAGAACTATTGATATAAACACTGTGTATCTAAATAAATTTTTTTTATCAATAAACACCCTCAAAATAGACAGCCTATCTTCATGGGTTTACAAATAGTTTCATTTGTGTTCAATTCAACTAAGAAGTTCAATGGATTGAGTGTTAGATTAGACTTGAAACATGGATCAAGCATATTCAATTATCTGTGCCCAGGAAGTCACCTAATCACTCTCATCCTCAATTTCATTATTAATAAAATGGTTATAAAGATAGTACCTACCTAACATAATTTTCATAAAGGTTAAATAAGAATTTCAATAAAGCACTTTATACATCTGAGAATGCTATATAAGTGGTATATACATGCTCTTGCTCTCTCTCTCTCTCTTTATATATATATATATGTATGTATATACACATACATATACATATGTAGATTTGTCATTGTTGTTTGTCCTTCATTCTCAAAGAGGACCATGACATCAGAGAGATGATGCCATGATATGCAAATGAATTTGATTTAAGTGAGGGAGGGCTATGCAAGGTCACCTACCTCACTTTCCCTTCCACAGACATCTGGCCCGATATAGATGAGGTTGATTAGAGATGGCCCTGGATAAAATGGCAGACCTTAGTCTTTTTACACTAAGATCTTCAACAGATCTCAGTTTGAATGAGTATCATTCATTCAGTGATTAAGACTTGATAGAAATTAAGGCAAAAATGTACTCTTCCACTTACTAAAATACTTACAATTGTTGTTCTTTTTGTTGTTATGTTTCTGTCATGTGAATTTCTTCTCGGTGTTACATCTCTTTGGGTTGATACTTTTTTGTTGACTGCTCAATTGTATCAGACCTATCTAATTTTTCATGATATCATTTGGTGTTTTCTTTACAAAAACTGGAATGGAATACACCATTTCTTCTTTCAGCTCATTTTATAGATTAAGAAAGTGAAGCAAATAGGATTAAGTAATTAGTAGCATCAAACAGCTACTGAATATCTGAGGCCAAATTTTTTAAGTCTTTTTGATTCTAGATCCAGCTCTTTATTCACTGAGATATCTAGCTTCTCATTGGATAGTTGCCTATGTTTTTTTTAAACTTTTTATTTGGAAAATATATGTATGGGTAATTCTTCAACATTAACCCTTACAAAGCTTTCTGTTACAAATTTTTCCTCCCTACTCCCCATCCCTCCCCTAGATGGCAGGATATCCACTACACGTTAATTATGTTAAAATACTTGAAAAATCAAATATATGTATACATATTTCTACACATCATTTTTTGTGCAAGAAAAATCAGAGAAAGGAAACACAATGCAAGCAAACATCAATAGAGAGCATGAAAATGTAATGTTGTGGTCCACATTTCACATACCTCTCTCTGGATGTATATGGCTTTCTTCACTGAAAAATTGGGACTATTTTGAAACATTTCATTGTTGAAGAGAGCCTTGTCCATCATAATTGATCATCATATAGTCTTACTGTTGCCGTGTACAATGATCTCAGGTTCTGCTGATTTCACTCAGCATCAGTTCATGCAAATCTCTCCAGGCCTCTCTGAAATCATCCTACTGGTCATTTCTCACAGAACAATAATATTCCATAACATTCATATACCATAATTTGTTCAGCCATTCTCCATTGTTGGTGGAACTGTGAACAGATCCAACCATTCTGGAGAGCAATCTGGAACTATGCTCAAAAAGTTATCAAACTCTGCATACCATTTGACTCAGCAGTGTTTCTATTGAGCCTATATCCCAAAGAGATCTTAGAGGAGGGAAAGGGTCCCACATGTGCAATAATGTTGTGGCAGCCCTTTTTGTAGTGGCTAGAAACTGGAAACTGAATGGATGCTGATCAATTGGAGAGTGGCTGAATAAATTATGGTATATGAATGTTATGGAATATTTACAACAAAAAGCTTTGTAATGGTTAATGTTGAAGAATTACCCATACATATGTTTTGCAAATAAAAATGTTTAATAAAGAAAAAAAGAAATTAATGATAATAGCTAAAAAAAAGAACTATTCAAAACCAACATTCTCACAATCTAGGTCTCTATGCTAGATTCTTTCTGGCATTCCATTTTACTTGTCTTACTCCTAAGAGTTCAGTGCAATTCTCCATGACCTGTTGCCTAAAGGTTTTTGTAAATTTAATTTATTTTTTTTATTTTTAAGGGCATAGAAATATATTATTGACAAGGACAAAAATGCAAGTATAAAGACTTTTTAAGGAAATCCAAATTCAATACATATGCATAGATAAGAAAGGAAACAAGAATAGTAACACTGAAAAGAGAAGACATAATGTTGTCTTATCAAAATCCAAAGAAATTAGAAAAGTTGTAAGTTCCAAATAGATATAACATATTTCTCAGATATGTAGAAGATGTCAATCTCATAAGAATGCAAGTTATTCCCCAAGTTAAAAATAGTCAAAGTTTATGAACTGGAAATTTTCATATGAAGAAATCAAAGTTATTTATAATTACATGAAAATTCAATGTTCTCATGTAGTATTGATCAGAGAAATGCAAATTAAAACAACTCTCATATATGACCACACACCTATATATTTAACAAAAATGGGACAAAATGAATTGTTAGTGAAGTTATGAACTGTTCTAACCATTTTGTAGAGAAAGCTGGAACAATATCCAAAACTATTAAAACCCTTTGATTCAGCAATCCCAACACCATCTCAATGAGACTAAAGTAATTTAAGAAATAACATCTGTTTGTAGTGAAAAAGAATTAGAAATTGAAGGGATGTTTGCCAATCGTGGGATGTTAAAACAATTTGTTTTTTATTTTATTGTAATATAATACTTTGTACTTTAAGAAATGACAAGCAGGATGGTTTCAGAAAAATCTGGGAAGATACAAACACCTATAAAGGTTAAAACTAAAAGGACATTGAAAACAGTTACAGTGATGTAATATGATGATCAAACATAAATGACTTAGGTATTAAGAGCAATACAATGGTCCAAAATTATGAATATTTATGATTTAAAAAGAAAAATGCAATCTACCTTCAGAAAAAGAACTGATGGGATATGAATGTAGATCAACACATTATTTTTTAAAATTTCTTTTGTCTGTGTTTTCTTTTGCAATATGGCTTATATAGAAATGCATTTTCCAAGAGTGCACATATACAATCTGTATCAAATTTCTCTC